>APFE031517232.1:0-25432 GCA_000404065.3 Pinus taeda
CTGCTTCCACTTGGAGAATGATGATTTCTTACTCATCCCTGGTCGAAAATAGAGAGGCAAGTGTCAAAGGGGAAGCTTATGGAAGATTCCATGATCTTCCACCTCGCATTTTTGTCCCTGCCATTTGTCCATTCCCGAACATCACACCCTATACAAGAGAAAATCAGTATGCATCGTACCTTGTACATTGGGAAGGTGATATGCAACACACCCTCTGCATTGAGCTTTCAGTATGGTCTAGTTTTGACCATTTATGAGCAGTTTTCAGTGGAGAACTTATGGGAGATGATGTAATCATTGACCTTGTTCCTTTAGGCAGTGAAGCAACACTTTTAGGGACTTAGGATCCCTCAGTTTATGGACATTTATGATTGGGTTTGAATGCCCAAAAATGTCTATAACAGTTTCCCCCTAAAGCATGAGGTCGTTAATCTTTCTGATGTCGGGTGAAATGCTTTACTATGAGGATATGAAGTTTTCTTAGCTGGGAGGTGACCTGTAATAAGAGACAATACAATACATTATTTTGACAACATTTTTTCATGATCTAGCTGAGGCGGGCATTCCCATGCTCATCTTTATAAATTCATTTTCATGTACATAGGACAGAAAATCGTCTATGTGACAGACTGATGATATGGACACATCATCCTTTGATTTGGATGATCAACTGTTCGGCAATGATGTACACTTGATGTTTTTACATTCCTGAATATATCACAGCCCAGATGGATGAAACTAGATCCGGGGTCTTCAAAACTCGTTCAATCTTCACTCAGAGTACAAGTCGATCCATGTGAAAAATGTTCTGGAGTCGAACATGGAAAGACATCGCCTGATTACCAACCAATGATGTAAGCTGTTAAACAAGCGCGAGAGGGAATCACCAATAATGACATTGACCCTCAAGGTACTACAATACAATTCACGTGGTGTGAAAAAGGACTTGGCGTCAAACACCACGTAAAATCTCTCGATCGAAGGCCATTGATGTAATCCTGTCGCCGAAAGTGAGAAACTTGCCATTGAGGCATGCAAGCTTCAAAGTACTGAAAGGGTTGTTCCTAAGTCAACTTCTTGGATAATGAGCATGTCGACAAGAAGCGACCCGTCGCAGGAGGGCCTTAATGAATCCCACATCAACGACAGGGAATGAAGCAAATTATTTTGGAGGTGAAAACAATATGACGATACAAGGTTCAGGGTGGCGGTCATGAAGGAATGAAGCATGAATGTATTGCAGTGGGTGAGACACGTGAATTGTCTAAATGACTTCTCTTGAACATATCAATGACACTGACGATGGATTGGTAGCGCTAACCCTAAAAATGGATGGTGTGATGGACCAATGGTGATAACCAGTGAACGGAACAACCCAACTCGACATGGATGCAGAAGGAAAGTGTCATGTTCAAGAGTGACTTGCTACCAATAAAGTTTCTTCAAGTTTTCTTCCCAATTTTCCCCAGTCATTGCTGACCAGTACCTCTTTATTTTTGTCAAGCTTGAGGAGGATAACATATGCTTGTTCTATAATCCACCCTTCGGGTGAACCTGTGGCTATATTTTATCGAGCCTAGTGACAGTGAAACTCGTTCTCGTCCATTTGGATGAGTTTGTCGCTATTCGGTTTTAACGAGTTTAACGATAAAGATAACTCGGTCTCTTTCAATTTTAGAGAGTTTGAAAGAAACAGAAAGAAGACTCTAAATATTCTTTTTCGTTGTATAATCCCTTAAGTCTGAAAAAGCATAAAATAATACAAAAGGGATGAATTTTCGATAGTTTTAACGAGCCGAACAAGACAAGCGCTGGATCTTTTTGTGTAATAATCCCTCAGGTCCAAAAAGATTAAAATCTAGAGGAGGGATAGCACTTTCGATGCCTTTAACGAGCTGGAGAGGCCAATCGCTCGGCAATATTTTCATATCTTATGAGTCAGGTGAAAAGAGCTTAAAGAAGACTCGTTTTTGAGGAATGAGTGATGGTTTCAGGTAGCAGCTGATTCCAGGTAAGATTTGGAATTTTCCAATCACGACAGTGTTACAAAGATGGCTAGCAGAATCACTTTTCGCAGATGTTCCTCGAAGGGGTAAACAATCATATGGGGGTGAATGATCAGCTAAAAACAGAGTGGAGGTGATGGCGAGAACATGACTAAGGCTCAAAAGCTGGCGATAAGGCATTCACAATGGTTATTTACCAGTTCATTTTTTAATGAGCTTAAACGCTGGGGGAAACATTTGCTCATGACTTATGTTTATTTTTTAACGAGCTTGAACTATGTGCTAAAACTGCTCGTGGAGAGTTTATTTTTTAACGAGCTTGAACTTTACGACAACATTGCTCGCCAGTAATATGATAAGAATGTCTCATTCAAGATGCCATTTTTTTATGGGGCTTGCACCTTTTGAAGCTTTGCCCCTGAGCCTCTTGCGTGCATGCTAGGAACGACCAACTACACCTCTCTACTTAACTACTAATATCACCACCAAGGCTAGGTAGGAAAATTTTTTCCTTTACTTTGCCAGTGCCCAGGTGGCCCCTGCAAAGATGAATGGTTCCGGCCACTCACCCGACCTAGGCGGTTGAAGTCAGCGGAATCATAGAGCTAACATTAGTTGGTCGTTTCTCGCTTGCTTACAAAAGGTTTGCATGCCCCCAGGTATAGCGAAAAAATCCCCAGGTTACCATGAAAGTTCCATCCACGTAGCAGACAGAAAGCTCCCTTGGCGATGTCTACTGAAATAGACAAAGGTGAGTGGTGCAGACGCATTCCACTCACATAACTTTAACAAAGGTATCTTATTCCAGCCTATTCCCATTTTCCTGTAAGGATGGGTTCGCCGGACTAGTCATATATCCCTCGCATAAATCCACTCTATTCCTAAGGTTTTCCTGCCGAAACAAACCAGGGTGCATGCCCCCTTGGTTTCAGTCACACCTTCCTGAATCACTCGCGCTCATCAGGTGGATGGACTGGAGACCGATGAGACATTTATTGCGAGAAAAGACCATTTAGGGATGGCATTTGACTACTTGTGATGTGTGAACCGGGGAATGACATTTGGTCTACGAGCTTGACCATTTTGCCTTCGTGCGGAAAACACATTACTCTAAAGAGTGAGGAGACGAGGCTCCCATGCAATAAATATAGTCGCGTCCACGGAGAAGATTATAATCTAAATGTCCTTGAACTACCATAACGTTCATGTGAATAGTTTTGCTTCTCAAAGTAATGGGCACATTTGGAAGGATCCCTAAAGGTCAACTGGTTCCCTTGTCGAAGCCTGTTAGATTTCTCATTTCAGGCAAAAGCGATGGCGAACCAAGCGCTTTCCAAGCAGTTGAGGAAAGGATACTCACAGAAGCCCCTTCATTAATGATGGTACCAGCCATAACCATTCTGTAAGCTTGTACAATGATTTTGAATGGTACACCTGGTTGGTAAACGGGGTTTGCCTAGTAGATTCCAGTCGAAGGAAATGACTAGGTTGCTTGGTGGTGGGACCGAATAGACGGTCGGATATGACTCTGATGAACTTCCTTCCTGTGATAAAGGAACGGGAGGACTGCCCCCAAGCTTATCAGAGTCTATGTTGATGAAAAGAATTTGAATGGTGTCGTTCTCTTTCTCTTCAGTGACGGTATCATTCGAAGATGAACACTCTTAAGGCAAGACCGGGTCAACTTCCGTATCAACCCTTTGACTTTCATCTAGTATGGATTCAGTGGGTTCATTTTCAATGATAGATGGTTCAGCCGACCACAACGACGGGCCAGCCGGATTTTCAACCGGTGGAGGACTTGGCAAGAGTTTTTTATATCTAGGAGGAAGTCGTAGCGGTGAAACCAGACGATCATCCAAAACTCTTTTAGCCTCATCAAGGAAGGGACAACGGTGTACATCGTGACTACCTTCACACAACTTACAAGGAAGTTTTTGATTCCTTCTTTGTCCATGTGCTTCACTTTCACCGGTTGATGGTGAGCATTCAACATGATTTCCAGAGGTTGATGCTACCGAATTGTGCAAACGAGGAGACTAGTCCCTTAAGATCCGAGGGATGTAGGGACAATCTTGGTGATAGTGGTCTCCATTGCAAATGACACAAGGAGATTTAGGTTTTGACTGTGCGGTGTGTGAATTTTTGCTAGACGATACTTGGTTGCTCCCTTTCGATTTTGGTTCCTTTTTCTTCTTTTCCTTTTTCTCTTTCTGCTTCTTCTTCTTCTTAGTTACTTGATTTTTAAATTTATCAACTTTATCAAGCGAAGAGGAAGGAGGAGAGGGAGAATCAGATGAAGTAGAAGGTTGGGAGGAAACTCTAGTGTCGTCTAGTTGCTGATTAGACTGTTAAGGAATTACGGGATTCTGAACGACAGAGGTAGAGAAGAGCTAGACAGGCAAACCAATTGTCAACCCTGGAAGTGAAAAAGTGGCCATATGGGTGGACCAACATCTCCCCAAGAGGAGAAAGGACTAGGATTTCCTCCAAGGTGAAATCCTTGGTTGGTAGACTCCATTTTCTCAACCTGAAGATCAACGGGGGGAATTTGTAACGTTATTCCGATTAAAATAATTTTTTAGATGCTTGGACACAACTTGTTTTTTCAATTTTAAAGAGTCGGGAAAAAACAAAAGATGACTCTAGTCGCCTTCGATTTTTATTGAGCCTAAAGTGACAAGTTATTAGAGGACCTTTTCATTTAAGGAGTCTGAAAAGGAGCAAAATGGACTTCTCTGGAGATCTAGGCAGAGAGGATTACCAAACCAACCGCAAAACTGCAGAATACTTTTTACGGTACGGCAGTCAATCTTCCCGAATGCTGTGTTCAGTGCATTGCGATCGATAGGGCGGCAGACACGGCTTCCTAAGGATAAAGGATGCAGCTTATTGTGGTCTCCCAATATATACTCGACGGTACATGGGAGCACAAGTTCGTACTGGCACTTGCCATCTCAGAGTGGAGGAATCACCCAACCAACATTGAAAGCAACAGTTACCAGGCTTTACGACGCTGGAATACGTCTCTAGCCTAGACCTCTAGATGTTGTGCGTTAAGTTCAAAAGCATTGTTAGATTCATTGAATTTATTTTCAGTTGATCTTGCTTAATAGTTTTCCTTTCAGGTTCACCATGTGATGTATATATAATTCCTAAAATGCAGTCTAAGATGATAAACAAACGTTTTATCTTCTTTCAGCAATGAAAATCCTAGCTAGTAAAGGGAAGAAAGTCAAGCATCTTTTCTTCACAGAGCACAGAGCACACGCTAAATGCACAGTCCTAAATCAAGCCAAGCAATCAAAATGAAAATGCACATGCATGTATTTGTTTTCAGCTCTCTTAATGTGTGAATGACGTTAAGAAATCTATGTGCAAAACTGAATTACTTTTAAAGCGACAGTACTCAACAAAATTCTTTTTCAAAATGAAGTGAAAGCAAGAGATACACTTTGCGATTTTGAAATGGAAATTGCTTTTCGACACTTTAAAACTACTAATTCAAATCTTATGCAACAGTAACTGTATAATCGACTATCTAGAACAATGGGATTGCTTTCTAAAACTAAAAACGAAAGCTACGACACTTTCTGATCTAGAGACGACAGTTCGACTATGCTAATTTTTGCAAAAGAGAACTAAAAATGACGCACAATACATAAAAACGTTTATAGTTCTTCGCACTAAGGAGGCAGAATAATGCAAGAGAAGGGGGTTTTCACAGAAGTACACTGACTACAGATAGCAAAACTCTTGAATAAGACTGAAAACAGTGAGAAAAATCCACAGTCGGAGGGTAAAGTTAATCCTCCCTGACCATCGCACCTGTTACACGGTGAACTCAGTATGCAGCGCACCTACTGCACTCGGGAAGTGCGATGCATACGGACTGCCTTGAAGGCAGGGTGCGATGGTAGCAGTGCGAGACTTTGAACGGGATTTCACTCACAATTTGCAATCTAGTTCAGGTGTTTAGGCTGAATAAGTAAAGATCAGTGTATGTAAAACACAAGGGTGATCTAAAAGGTTACTAGAGCCACCACTCAGGGCAATTAGATTGCTTGCAGATCTATTGTTTAATTCATAAACAAAACATGGAGATAGACTGAAGCAGCATTGATCTACTTTGCATTTGAATGACAAATGCAGTTCGAAGGCTAGCTGGCTTGACTTCAGGCTCTGTCTGTATGTTTATAAAAGAAACAAGCATAGATAAGCTAACGAGTAATCTAGTCGATCCCCAACGGAGTCGCCATTTTGTTATCCGGGAATAGTGTCCACTCGGATGCTACTATTCCCACTAAGATGGGTGGCTATCTTAGAAACAAACAATCAAAGTCTACTATTGTTTCCTTTTATGAAAATAGATGAGAGGAGAACCAAGAGGGTCAACCTGAGTCTTGTGTTTGATTTCCTCTCCTTCTTGATAGAGTTTCGCCGCTTCTTCTTTATCTGCCCAGCTAAAAGGACCTGTGGAATCACAGTGACATACTACTATGCAAGAAACAAGGATCTAAATTCATAAATAATACATGATCAGATATGTATTAACCATATACATGCATGTATAAACAACTACACAAGAATATGGAAGGAAACAAGAATAGCTTTATTTAGATGAAAAGTAGCAAGAGGATTACAACCATGTGCTCTGACCCAGCATCATCCTCCAGCAAGGAAGCCCTTCTTCACCTCAAGCAAAGCTAGATCACCCAACACTGTGAATGTACACAAGAAAACCAACAACACTTCTCTATAAGATACAAATTCCAGCCTCTGGATCTCTGTGATGAGGGATCCATATATAAATGATTACAGAGAGGTGAGTCATCTTCTGGGATCTTGATTAGTGTCCTCTCTGTGATAGTTCCTGCTTCCACTTGGAGAATGATGATCTCTTACTCATCCCTGGTCGAAAATGGAGTGGCAAGTGTCAGAGGGGAAGCTTCTGGAAGATTCCATGATCTTCCACCTCGCATTTTTGTCCCTGCCATTTGTCCATTCTCGACCATCGCACTCTATAGAGGAGCAAATCAGTATGCATCGCACCTTGTACATGGGGAAGGTGATATGCATCGCACCCCCTGCATTGAGCTTTCAATATGGTCCATTTTTGACCATTTATGAGCAGTTTTTAGTGGAGAACTTCTGGGAGATGATGTAATCAATTGAACTTGTTCCTTTAGGCAGTGAAGCAACACTTTTAGGGACTTAGGATCCCTTAGTTTATGGACATTTATGATTGGGGTTGACGTGCCCAAAAATGTCTATAACAAGTAGGGCACAACGGCACACTAAGATCGATCTCCAATCTACCTTGCGATTATATGGAAACAGATACAGGTCGCTGGATCGATTTTTAGGATATATAGATCGATTCCCGTTCTTCCAATTGATTAAACTCTTATGTCTTCATTGTAGATTTGTTCTATACTTTCAAATGAAATGCTGCAGTGATTCACTGGAAGTTAGGGTTTTAGGGTTGAATCTAGAAGCTATGAGCGATCGACAAATCGAGGAGGATATCTTCAATGGCTCGCCCACAAAACATCGATTTTTTTGACACCTATTTTAGCAGGGGAAGTTTGGACTACGATGGAAGGATCAGTGGTTCGAAAGCCTTGATCTTCTTTCAGGAGACCAATTTACCCCAGAAAATACTTTCACAGGTACCCTTGCAATCATGGTTTGAAATCTTTAAAATATAATTTGGCATTATAATTGATATATTTTATGTATTTTTTTAAAGTAACTGAGACATTGAAATCAGATCGGTTCAAGTCCCAGTCTGAGTTGACCCTTCTCCAATTCCTAGCTTAAAAACATTGCTTCTATCTACACCTTAAACACACATAATTAAGAAACAAATTCTGATAGCAACCTAAAATATTAGGGATTTCGAAACAGAGAAACGGTCTTCCCCTCATCATATGAAGTATGAAAATAAACATCATTAAAATAAATATTGTTCAAATTCAGAAGAGAATCCATTCTCCTCCTTCTAGGTCTTCCAACAACCCGGCTCCAAGGAGAACCCTTTTTTTTAAAGAACATCTTCCTGAGTGTTCCTTGTAAATGTGGTGATGTGAAATAGAGTTAAAAAAAAATAATAATGTAAAGGATCTCATCAATAATTTGGTGTAAAATGAATGTTTCACAAAAATAGGAACCCCCTTAGTTAATTACTAGCTAAGAATCTGCAAACACTTGTACCTTTTGAGCCCTGTTATCTGTAGACAGCTTAAGAGACTGTTTCAAGGCTATAAACTTTGCATAATTGTTTGTACCTCTTCCTAATTGAGACTTGAATTTGATCCAGTGGGATTCCGACAGATGAACTGTATCCCCTTCTCCACAACACTAAGGTTCCCCCTAAGAACTCCATAAAAAAAGATGCCCCCGGTTATCAATTTTATCATTCACAATCACCCTTAGAGGCTTTTATGTTCTTTGGTTGTGAAAACCTTTTGAAGGTTTTCATGTTTTATATTGCACACTCTAAAGAAAGTACAAATCTATATTCAAAGATATTGAAATTCCTAGATAGCTATCCCCATGGTCACAATCACAGGTAATGCCTTGAAGCTCATCGCAGCCACATTTCCATCCCAATTCCTGAGACTTTTCTTAATAGGCATTTCATTCAAATCGATTAGCCATTTCCTTCTAAATTTGTGTTGTATAAGAGCACGAGCATAAAAAATGTAGAATAGATTCTTCATTTTCATACACAAGGAACATCTTCCAAAGCCGAGCTTATTCATTTTTTGAAGATTGTCCCCAGTGAATCATTGTTTTAATGTTAACTACATGAAAAGATTAAATTTAAAGAACATTTATATTTACAGATTTTCTTCCGCCACCACACTGGAGTACCAATATCATGTCTAGCACATAATGTCTTATATCCTAATTTTGGAGAGTATGAAACCCCGATTTTTTTCCTTGACAAAAGTAGTTCATCCTCTTACCTTGATTCATGAGACTAGTTTTAATCTTAGAAATATATCTTTCCCACATCTCTAAGACCAAGTTGTTCAGTTGATTTCTACTCTTCACTCCAGATTGCAGTAAGGTTGACATTTACTACATGAGAAAAGAGTAAATGTGCCCTTCCCTTTGAGAGTACCAATTAAATTATTTCCCAATAAGAGAAAGCCAAAATAGTAGCCTTCCAAATAATTGAGGTATTTTGACAAGAACTTTTTTGAAGATTTTATGCAATCTTCTATTGAGTCGAGCTCAATGTACTTCTAAATTATCACTTGACACCATAAACCCTTTCTCGTTATTAACTTGTATATTCTCTTAGCAAAAAGAGATTTGGAAAAATGTTTTTTAGGACCCAACCTCCTATATCCTCGGGTGTTACTAATTTTATTTAATTCCTTGGAATTCCTTTTTTATCTTGATGCCTAAACCGTAAGAACATATAACTAGTACTCCTCCAGTACTCCATTCACCTTTTCGTATAAAATTTTTTGTCATCCAACACATTTGTATTGCTTCAATAATTAATTTTACTAATATAATCTTGACATCCTTGGACAACCATAATTATGTGAAAAAAAGAGCCTCCTTTCTACCTCGTGAAATAAACCATTCCCAATCCTTCTTGATTTTAATAATATAATATTGACATCCTTGGACAACCACAGTTATGTCAAATAGGGAGCCTCCTTTCTACCTTATGCAATAAACCAATCCCAATCCTTCTTGCCTTAATCATTTGGCTTTAGATAAATCATAAATACTTCAATCCCTTTGAAACTCAATCTATTGATCAGGATACAACTCAGATAAATATCTAACATCATTATCGTTGGTTCCAAAGAAAGAAATTGTAGGCTTCCTATTTTTTTCCTCAATTCTGTTACAGTACAAATCAAGGATTTCCTTCAATTTTGGATGACATTTTGTTGGTACATATGGAACCAAGAAAGATTCTATTAAATGGAAAGAAATCCTTTATTTGTACTGTATAGTAACAATGTTACTCTGAGAGGGGTGATGTATCGTTATAATTTATGTGTATATGTTGTTATTTTCACCAAATGGTTGTTAATTTAGGCTTCTTGTACTTAATGAGATATTTGAGGTCAGAGGAACTTAGGATGTGCAAAGGTGATAACAACTATATAGTTCACATAACTAAGCACTAGAATCATTACATCTGTTGGGTTTAGATTTTAGATAAATAATATTTCATCTTGTGTGATGTAAGAGGGTGCTCTCGAAATCAATTATGTTTTTCTTTCTTTGTTAATTTGAGATTTTATCAAGTTTCAAATCTATGGATGACCACATTATGGGAACACTCTGATAGAAAGTAATCAAATTAGTGAAACATGCAAATAGTCATGGTGTTCAGAAATTGGATATGGCATCTACATTTTAAAATTGTAATATTAATTCTATACTTCCTTTTTTGAACATCGACATTTGTTTGACCTAACATTTCTATAGGTTGAAGCCAACTTGGCACTTTCAACCCCTGCAAATGCACGTCAGTGGTTTGAAGCAAAGAAAAAACAAGCAAACAAACAAAAAAATACAATAGCTGCATACACAAAGGCTTTTAAACTTGCAGAGAAAAAGACACAACAACAACTGTCACTGGTATGAATTTACGTTGTTTATAGTATACCATAAATAATCTAGTTTTCTGTCTTATCTTTTATTTTGTTTTGCTTTTATTGAAAGAACAAAAGTATCTTTTGGATAAGACTATTGAGATTTCAACACGGTGATGATGGTTCACTGCAAAAGCAATGCGTAGTTATTACTTATTTGCAGCAATTCAATATAGTGATTAAGCATTGGAAAGGAAGCACAAGCAATGGAATATTTCTTATTGCAACCACCAACATCCAGATTGAGTCTTGACAATATTTACACAATGTCCAAACTTTGTGTGTGTTTATGCACTCTTGTAGAACTCTGTGATAAACTGCTTGATGAAGAATTCGTTGACTACCTACTAAAGGACGGATTTTGGTACAAGTTAACCTCCTTTTGTGTTTCTTGGGAAGATCACTTATTTGCAGTTATTGCATTGGGATCATAAATCCAAGATTTTAGGATAGCAAAGAAGATGACTATGAATTTGAAGATGTATTTCTATTGACCAATGTGGTGTAGTTGGTAAAATTCATGAAAGGCTGAGAAAATATTTTCCACTTCCGCTCCTGAGTAGACCATGGGAGTTAGTTTCAATATCGTTATGTCCATTTTGCTAAAATTATCCATAACTACGATCAGATAGTCATCACCTGAAAAGGTTTAAGCATGGTAAAGAGCTGATCAGAATGGCACAGGCTTCCTTGGAAGGTCACAATTTTACAATCTTAAAAAGCTAGTAACAATAGCATAGAGTGGTCGTGAGTTGACACAAGATATTATGAGCGCAGCTTTGTTTGGACCAACAACATTTCAAATTCTCGCACCTCAAATTTCACCAACAACTATAGCTACACCATCTCCCATTCTTCCCTCAGCGAGCATTAGAGGTCCCACAATACAACCGAGTGTGGGAGTTACTCAACTGTATGTGCCTCTAGGAAATAATCAGTTTTATGGCCTGTATCTCCACCAACTATTCCAACACCAACTCCTTTGTAGGGAGCTTCATTGGGAATTCCTGGAGTTGGTACAACAGGTCAGTAGCCACAAATTTCTAGTGGTTTGGCAGAATGGCCAAGTTCAAAGATTGATGGACCAACTTTTGTTTCACCTATTAGCAATGTTGATGCTGCGTAGGGTGTTCAAATTAGGGGGAATGCTCCTTTGTCACTCAAGAAAGATGGTCTCTAGCAAGCAAGTTCATCTTTTCAAGGAGGGTTAATTCCATCAGTACCATCAAAACCCATACAAGATAACATAAAAATTAAAATCCATCTTGTCTGCAGGACTAGATGATGTTAAAGGCTTGTCTACTGATGGAATGGTCTTTATTAAGATTCAATTTTCAATGGAGATGTTTTGTATGCTACCCCCTCTCAATTTAAATAGATTGTAGCTTCCCAGTCTCTGTATTCAGTCAACAATGCTTCATCTTCTATGGCTCTTTACCAACATCATCTGCACTTGCTCCAGCTCTAGCTAAGCAGAATCAGCTAGATAAATCATAGAGCACATCAATTGTGCTGGTATCTATTGGAGTTGGTGCAACAACTTCAAGCCTGGGAGGAAATGGCCAACTATCATGACCAAGGATGATGTAGACTGATGCTCAAAAGTATACCAAGGTTTTCTCTAAGGTGGACATCGAGAGGGATGGAAAAATCACTGGTGAACAAGCTCATGATATTTTATTGAGCTGGAAGCTTCCAAGAGGCATTGAAGAGAATAATGAGAATATAAAGTTGATGATTATTTCTATGTCATTTGACTGAAATGTTGGATTAATTAAGTCGTTATGTGAGTTTACGCAATATCTTCATGGTTGTTGTCTTGTTAAAATTTGAATTTAATGTAACATTTTTGAAGGCTGATATAGACATGTTGGTGGACACATGAAACTTTTCTAAAGGTTCTCAATTTTGTATGAAAGAATAAATTAGTGGGCCTGTGAATTTCTTAATGCTCATTTCATTATGTGTTTTATGTTGTTTCAATCAATAATGCTATCATAATAGCTAGCCATTAGATATTCTGGTTCCATCATTCAAGGATTGAAATCCATGTTATCGTTTTTTTTTCCCAGAGAAAAAAGCCAGCAACTTTTTATTAAAGGAGTAATGAAAAGTTACATTTGTCGATGCACAGAATCATACTGTAAACTGCCACAAGGCCCCAGTGCTAAAGCACTCATAAGCACACGTTAGTTAAACTAACGCGAGAGAGAGAGAAGAAAGGAAAGAGAAGGAAGAAAGGGGAAGAAGGCCCCAGCACGAGCAAGAAAACTCATGCATCAAGTTTTCCGCCCCTTTTTCTTTTTGACCTTACGCCACTCCCCCAAAGTGGGCTCGATCGAAGCAATGACTAGCTGGGAAGATTCTTTCAGCTTCCCTGATTCTTTGTCTGAGTCTGAGGTGTCTGATTGGTGTTGCCGTTTGTTGCCTCCCGTGATTTGATCCATGATTGTCGTCTGTGCTTTGTCTTGCTGAGTCTCTACTTGGATTGTATGTGGCAGAGAATCCTTGTTAACTGCTGTATCTTCCTTCTGATTTTCTATTTCAACTTCCTCTATGGTGGTTTCATCCTCTTCAGCCTCTGTCTCTACCTCTTCTGCTACCGAAGGGGCTTTCTTTTTAGCAGTTCGCCTCTCTAAAACTTCATTCAAGTTCTGCCATCCTCGGGACTTCCTTTGTTGAGGCTTGCTCTTGCTGGGGCATGCTTTGAGCAGATGACCTGTTTGTTGACAGCCCCTGCACCTGAAAGCTGTGTTCTCATAGTCCAATGGTTGTTTCCACTGAATATTGTTAAAGGTCAGGAAGATGCTTTCAGGTAATCCTTTCCTGAGGTCTACCTCAACGCATATCCTAGCAAATGTGAAAATTCCTTTTAAGTGTCTATTTGTATCTATCTTTAGCATTCTTCCAAGGGAGTTCCCAATAGCTGATAAGGACTTAAAGTGCCAAAAATGTAGTGGTAAATTATGGAGCCTTACCCAAACTGGCATCCTTGAAACCACCATAGTATTGGCGTCAAATTCTAGAAACCATGGTGTGACGAATAACCCCGCACTGCCCCAAAACCATGGTCCTTCATTGAGAATATTATCCCTTTCGTCGATTTCAAGAAATGTTACTATGAAAAATCCCTTTGAGCAGAGGTGGATCTGGCAGTCTTTTGTCCAGACTGTGTGTATCCATTGGTACAGAGCCTCAGTTTTAGGCCAAAACCCGTTAAACCTACAAATAACAACTTTATTTTCCAGATCTGAAAAAATGCATTTAACCTCTGGAAGATCCAGCGAGATGGATGGAAGTTCTGGAGTTTGATCCACAATGTACTGCCCTGGCGGAGTAATGATATCTACTGGTTCTTTTCCTTTTGAAGGGGCTTTCCCTTTTGATGCATCACGATAAGAGCCAGTAGGTTTTGATGTTGATCCCTGAAAGCCTTTAGGGCCTGCACCCGAGCTTCCTCCTCTCAGCCTTGAGCTTAAGATGATGGTTGTATCTCTACCGATACCATAGTGATGCAGAGTAAAGTTTTCCTGTAAGATTTTACCTGCATATACCAAGCTTAACAGATTTGTAGGGATGCTTGTATCTACTTGTATTTCTTCCTTTACATTTTTTATCAGTGTTCCTGTCCAGATTTTCTTGCTAATAGTTTTTCCTGATAGCATCCTTATGAAAATTTGGGTTCGTTCCTGTTCTGGGTTCTTGTGAGAATACTTGGAATTTTTTCCCATAGACTCCAATACTGATTGAGGCCCATAGACTGTAAGATCCGTCCCAGATCTGCTATCTACAAGGAGGACCGGATCTGATTCGAGCAGTTTCAGAGAGCCGAGAGAGGTCCGGGAAACATGGGTTCTGCCCTGTATCCCAAAAGCACGAACAGGGCATTTTTTCCAGGTCGAAATACCGGCGCAGGAGTGCGAAATGTCCGAGCATTGTGTGGGGGATAAGAGGTTTGAAACATTAAACCCCGGCCTCTGGAGAAGGGATTCCTGAAACGCCCTGTGAAAACCGGAAAGAGCCAACAAAGGGAAAAGTACCTCGAATACCTGTTTGTTCGAAAACTGTGGCGCCTTTATGGTAAATGTGCCGGCCCCTCTCCAAAGAACGCGTGATGTGGCTCCCTCAAACCCGCACCAACAAGTTCCATCAATGATAAACGCATTGTGGGCATGGGCAACGCTTGAACCAGCAGTAACGAACCACACAGAAGGGACGTTGGCGACGCAAAATGGTCCTGAATCATCGAGCAGAAATGAGGACTCGGCGGCGGCAGAGGAAAAAACTGCAGAAAACCTAAACGCGTATTCTCCCGTTCGCTCCATTTTTCTGGCAGCCACCAAGAAGAAATAAAATGCCCAAATTTTACACAAACAAATTAAATTTTTTGAATTTGAATCACAGTTACCTTTGGCTTCTTCTATTTCATATTCTACTCCAGGTTTCCCTTGACCACGAAAGCTCTATCGAATTTGCTTTCCTCTTTACACATGTCAAAGTCTTAATGCATTAACAATCCAAAGAGCTCTTTAAGCATCAATTGTGCTAATTTCCCAGATAATTTCCATAAGGCTTCAAAAGGTTTTTCAGAAGAAGATAAGGCTCTTAAATCCATGTTATCGTTGACATATCTATAAAGATCTATTTTTAATGGGGACTTTGAAGGAGATGTTTGTCTAACATTTCCATCACACTATCCTAACTTTAGTTCATTTGGGCGCATCATGTAGAGGCTTTAAAGTAGGTCTGGGATTTGTCTGACTAGGATGGGGACAATATGCTTTCTCTAAGGGAGTTCTACAATGCACTATATTTGATGGAACAACATATAGAAGGTTTCCCCCTTCCTCCAATGCTTCTTCCTGGTATCCAGATTAATGAAGCACTGAAGTTTGGAGCTGAAGTGAAAACTACTACACAACGTTCAATTGCATTCCACGGAATGCCTTGGCAGTATAACCCAGGTATTTTTCATTTTTACTATAGTTTTATGAAAAAATACCTGTGGTTGAAATTCACACTTTCATTTCATTTTGTATTCAAGTCTTGTAAATACAAGGTTGTGCATCAGTTGTTTTTCTGAATAGATGCAATTATATTTTGATTTCTTCAAAGTTGGTAATTGTTTATCATATTTTTTATAGTTGTGCCATTCACTGGAAGAATATATGTTTGTTTGGTTAATGTTTTTTGGTTGGTTGTGGTCTATTAAAAGTGAACTTGGGTATGCCACTTTAACATAACATAGGCTTACAACTGCATGCAGTCATGGTTTCTTGGCCAGGTATACATGGTGTTGTTCCTGGAAATATGCCAGGGCAATTTCAAATACCTAGAAGTGGATTGGATACTAAACAATCAGTTCAGCAGAAATCCCAAGTGCCAGTTTTGGAAATGAATTTTGTAAATCCACTAAGCCGGGATGAGAAGAACACTTTGAAATCAAAGATGCAGAAGAAACAGATAAAAAGGTATTCTTATGAATATCTCTCTTCAAAAATTTCTTTATTTTCAGTGGATTTTTCACACTAATAGTGACAAAAGTTATCAAGGGAAATATGAGGTTTTATAGACTTATACATTGATGTTCCCATGTAAGTAGATATAGCTTATTATTTTATAGTATTGACTAGATATTGCAGCACTTATTATATTCATTGCTGCATAGTTTGAGATGTTCATGTTGCACAATTGGGTTGGAAATGAATGGTATTTAAGAGCAGTAAAATATTTGGTAATGTTCATATCATAGTTACAACTTTAATCAACAATTCATTAAATAAATATGGCCTCAAAGGGAACTTTAACTCATGCATGCTTGGATCCACTTGTAATATCTTGGACAAAAAAATGATCTTCTATTTTTCTATCAATAAATTGAAATGATTTCCCAATTCATCCTCAAATATTTTCTCTTGATTATCAGGTAATATTTACTTTTAGTAGAATGAAAGGTTGGTGAATTTTAAAAAATAAATAAAAATTAAAGCTTATTAATTTCCACATTGAAAATTACACTTGTCACTTCTTATTCTCTTTTCTTAATCATTCATAAGCGTGTTTTATTTCCCCAACTACTTGAGTAACATGCCAGTTTGTTGAAAATAAGTTGGTCAGCTTGATGTGACATGATACAATACTTGGTATTAGACCTTTTTAAGGTGTTTTTAAAATACACTTTAACATCTTCTACCAATCATGAGTGAACATGTGTATTGGAGCGGTAAAGTTGATTTGCATCAACATCATTCCACTTACAACACCCCATATGAATCTCAACTCATTTCTCCGTTGTTGGATCAGAGTTTCGTTTATTGATTATCTCTTAGTTGTTATTCCTTTAGTCATGCTCTATGCTCTTAAGGGCTTAATAATACCAAAACACAACCTTGATTGAATATGGATGGAATGATTTACAAAACCCACCAATTCCAAAGTTTCAACCCATTGTTAGGGTGTTTACATAGAGAACAATGGTTAGCAAGGACAATTAATGCAAGAAGTTAATTGATTATGATATCAAGACATTGATTCTCTCCAACATTATCATACAATTTGATTGTAGAAACAAAAAAATTATGCTTTTCTCAAAAATGGACTTTCAAAACTGATTTTATAACTTATAAGAGATATTTCTGGAATTCAGTAGCTTCAACTAAAAACCAATTTATTAATGCCTTTGGGGACTTATTATTTTTGTTATTCACTTGTAATTCATTTTTTTTAATTAAAATCAGGATTTTGAATCACTAAATGAATAATTAAAAATATAGAGTTACAACATCTGGTTCTTATTGGAGATGATACTTCCCTTCAAGTCATTAAGAACCGTAGTTTCAAACTTTTATCCCTCATGTGTGATCATTCACTCGTGCTGGTTGATGAGGCATGGGGAAAGGTTAGGGACTCGATAAAACTGGAGTAGTGGCGAGGACATAGATACAGATTCAGGGAATTGGGAGGGGCCCCACATAGGTTGAGTACAAGATATAATGTCACCCCAACCAATGGGATCTCTAAAGAGATACACCAAATACGTCAACACAAAAGGAGGGGGTGGAGAATAAATGTGCCCTAACAAGGAACAAACCACAAAAAGACACTAAAGTGGGAGCTTACGATGCACACACTCATAAGGCAAAGCATGCAATAAGATAAAACAAACTAAGGGAAGAAGAGACAGAAGATCTTGGTTAGAGGGATTAGGTATGAAATCAGTCTTTGTCGAGCATGGAGAAATTGTAGATGCAGTTGTCATCACTAACAAGACCACTGGTAAGAACAAGGGATATGGATTTATCACATATAAACATGTTGATTGTGCCTTGAGTGCGTTGGAAGAACCCATCAAGATGATTGATGGTAGAATGGTTGTCTGTAATTTGGTTGCTACTGGGCAACATCAATCATAGTTGGACCAACTTCTTCAACAACCCATACAACCAGTTAATCCTTTTCAACTCCAGCAACACCTTCTTCCATCCATGGTACCTGTACAACCCATACAACCAACTAATCCCTTTCAACTAGCTACAACATATCCTAACTTAAGCAGGGTCTATGTGGGTATGTAGGTTTTAACCTTGTACAAAAATTACTTGCATACGAATTCTAAAACACAGAAAATAAACAATGCGAGAGCATAACACATAAAACACATATACACAAAGATTTTCCATTGGATCCCAAAACTAGGACCACTAGCTTGATTTTTCATTATATTCCTTTCAATGTTACAATACATATTTATACATGTCGAAGCATCCAATACCATGGATCAAAAACCATCGCATCCAAAACCATGGACTGAAAACCATCGTGTCCAAAACCATGTGCGAAAACCATGCACAAAACCATAGGTAGGTCTGCCCAACCTAATATAGGGTCTGAAATAAATTTTCCCGAGGCGCTTCCCCAGACCCCGTAGAGTGGGTCTACTCGCCCCCCTCAAACTCCCCACTGCGCAATCATCGCAACGAAGGGGGGAATCCACCCCCCTTTAACCCCGCATCCTAGGTTTGTGCTCATTCTTTTTCTTCTTCTCCCATTTGTTTTAGTTCATTTTCAATTTTATTTATACATATTTGAAATGTTTGTTTTGGTATTTTTTCTTCCACTATATGTCAAACACAACTTATGATTCTTCGAGCCTTTTGAGTTGGATCTCCTTTATTATTTTTCTTCTAACTTCTTTCTCTGGCAAAATTGATGAGAATAAGTTTAGATCAATGTTTGAAAAACAACATGTTTCTAGCATTTTTTGTCTTGTTTTTAGTTTATTGTCACTCCTTTTTAAAATGTACCCTTTTGAATAATCAAATACCTTAGCTTCTTTCTTTAGGGGATGTGATGAGAATAACCATAAGTCATTGTGGTAATTGAGGATACTGGTTGGTATTAAGTATGGAGTTAAAGTCAGGTTGGCCAAATCATAGAGCAAATTAGTATTATAATTATGGTGTATGGTTACTATGTGTGAGGGAAATTGTAGGCAAGATGTCATGGGTATAAAGGGAACTTTGTTTACAGGGTAAATTTTAGTATGTGTTCCATATTCCAAATTTGTTATCTTAACTACTTTTACTATTATATTACCAGTTGTTAAGCTATGTTCAAATAAGAACTCCAAAAATATATTGAATTTTATGAGAGCGGTTAGGTAAAGGGGTGTTTGCAAGAAGTGGAGAAAACTCTCAATGAATTTGTAGTCCATATTTAGTGTTAGGTTGTGATTTTATCTTGTGGCTTTGTTATTTTCATTTCAATATTGTTCTTACTTATGCATTCATAACGAGATTAGGATGTTTTGCATATCTGTTTTTGTTCTTTGCTGCCAGTTGGAGCTCATCTGACTGTGGATTGTATTTGAGCCAATGTTGATTTCCATCTCTTATTTTTCTTTTATCAAAGAGTTTTTGTGGTGTATGCTAAAGTTTTTCAATTGACTATTTTACATCAACTTTTGATGTATTTTCCTGTATATTTTATTAGTTTGGTTGTATCTTATAACATTGACTTGAAATCAAAACCACGGTGTTGGACAAGATTTGGTAACTCCAAGGAGGTTTATTCTTGATGTGATAGGCTTGGAGTTTGTCTCGTTTGTTGGCATGATTTTGAATTATTATGAGTGGAAAGTTTCCTAGAAGCACATGATTGTTTCAATAGATTTCAGTTTGTCTCTGCATATCCAAAATCCAATAATTTTTTTGGCTACTTGATTGTTTTATTTTTTGTTTGATAAGTAGTTTGGGCCCTGAGATGACTGCATGCTTTGGCTCAAGAAAATGTGATCGTGTGGCATAAAAGTAGCAAATGTGACTCAAGAAAAGGCAAGGATTCATATTTGTTAAAGAAAAACTCCTTTCATGAGTTGTATTATTGTTTTTTTAGGTTTTGTTATTTCAAAGACTTTATATAAATTTTAGTTCGATATGTTTACTAAATTGTATGCTTTTGGAGACTAATATAATATTGTGCTTGTTGCGTAGTTTGAGTTTGGCTTCTCAACATTACATATGCTTTCAATGTTTTGCTCAATTATGGCTTTCATTCGTTCACTTCAAGAAGAATATATGACAATGATATCTAAGCCCAAAAAGGTAAAGAATAATTGTTGTTTGATGATTTCATGCCTCGCAATATCAATTTTAAAATCTTTCCAATATTTAGTGGTAGTCCCTATGTATTACTTCTCACTGTAGTCACATACTCTTTCCCCCTGTAGTTTTGAAAGTTGAGGAAAATTCAAGGGCCGCATCATCATCATCATAAACTCTTCTCAAAATACCCCAACCATCGACTTCTCTTAAAAATGTTTACAAGCCTAAAAGTTATCATCATATTCTGGTAAAATCTAGCAGCTTTTGTGGGTTCTCTTCCATTAAACCCTACTCCCATTCCATAAAAGAACACATAGAAGTTTTTTTTCGGAAAGAAAGGGGGTTATCCTATTGTTTTATCTTTGTTTTTCCTTGCCTTATAAACTTGATTTTAGTATCTTGTACTTCTATTTATGGAAATTCTTATAGGAAGGGTTTTAAATTTTTAACAATCAACATATGCATTCTAGCAACAATTGTATAGAAGAATCCCAAAAAATGTCAAAGAAGAGCGAAAACAAAACGAAATGACTTTCTATTGTTGTGATTTTATTATATTGAGCTTATTGTACTTCCTATCTAGAGTTTCTTGTATATCATTGCAATCTTATAGCCATTCATGTAGCTAATTCTATAGAAATAATTATTCTTCTTGTAGAAAATTGACGAGGAGAAGTGAAATGGCATGTAGGCATGGTTAAGAAAAAAGGGTGGTGAAAATGAAATGGATCAACACTGAGAATATAATCATAACCTTTAGTCATCTATTGTATTTAGTTGTTCTTGCACTTAATGAATTATTTGGTTAAACTCTATTTTTCTCATTTATCCTTGATTGGTGATATGACATTGTGCCACCTTTTGGATGAATATTGTTGATTGTCTCATATGAGTATGGTATATATACCAATTATGAGAACATTTATATAATTTCCTGTTGTCACTTCTTACGCGTAGGACATGAGCCCCATAGTGAATAATGGTGTGATTTCTACTATGTACAATGTTGCATTTTATATGTTGAAGCTGCTACATGACTACGTGTAGGGGTTCTAATGGAGGTACACAGTACCATGCAGAAGTTGAGGTACTCCAAATTTTCATTTTTTGTTGAGTATAAGTCATGCCTCTAGGATATTCTATTTAAAATCTTAAGGCTTGGATATGAAAATTTCAATGATTCATAGCTTTTCCTTAATCCTATAACCTCCCTGTAGAAGTAAAAGGAATTTTCAGAAATTTCTTGTTGGTGAGAATTTAGATGGAACTTTTTCTTGAGTGGATAGGGGTTAATGAAAAGTTTTTAAAAGTGAACAAGGATGAATATGGAATGGAAATAAAATAGAATGATATGGAAGTGAAAATGAAAACTAGTAATGGTGAAATAGCTACAGTAATGTATGGGATGGAATAGTTTTGCTACAAAGTGAAAATAAGTCCTACCACTTCTCTTGTCAAAATGAAATAAAATGGAGTGGTAGAATTGTGTTTTAAAGGTTGAGCCAAAAAATAGTACTTGAAAGGTAGAACTCGAGAATGGCAAGCTATCTGATCTGGATCTAGAGACACAATAGACCCTGGAAAAAAATGATGGTATTGATGAGTCTTCCCAACAAATAAGCTCTAACTGTTAGACCACTGCCCAAATTTCAGTTATCTGCAATGAAAAGTGATTCTAGCTTTATTTGTATGAATAGAGACTTTGACCATTGTCCTATTCATTTCCTATGAATGATTTTGATTTTCAAACTCAAACTAGTTTGTTGTTAAATTAATTAAAGCTTTGATGACAAACTTATAGTTTTCAAAGCTCTTTTCTAAATCTATTTTCTTGAGCAAATTTGTCTTTTTACTTTAGGTACTGTAGATTTCTACTGTGTGACATATGCTATGATATAATTGCTTGGATAAATAGATAGAAGTGTTGTACAACATAGTCTTTTCAAACTCTAAAGAAAAAATATTTCCAAACACAAAGTTTATTAATTAAGAACATCTTTTAGACTTCTTTGCTAAGTTATGGTTATATTTCAGTAGGGGATTTTGTGTACGTTGATATTGTGTTATCTATTTGGTTTCTGTCAGGTAACAATGGTTAATAAGGAATGTGTTCTTGAGCAGCAAGCACATCTTATTCTACTATCGACAAGAAACTCCATGGTTTTCAAGCATGGCAACAAAAACATAGATGTCAGTGGGATATCCAAAGTTTGTGTTTGATGAATTTAATACTAGTGATGATTTTGATTCCTTATCGGATAAAGAATGTCATGAGTCAAATTCAAATAAACAGAAGAAACTCAAGAATGAAGGTGAAGCTATTTCTTTCTATCCAAGTCAATTTCTTTTATTTGTTGGTTGCTATCATGTTTTGAGTGCAGACTTGTGAAATTCTAAATTGCACATTGGTTTGTGTAAAGGAGAAATATATATATATATTATATATTATATATATAATTTTATCATATGTCATTCATGGTTTCTGGAGATCTGTGTTACATTTGCATAGCAGTTTAGATATCATTCAGATATCTAAACATCAAACGACAACAACATTGAGATTTTTCTTTCCCTCAACCTATAACATATTGCATCTCTCTTCATCAATGTTCTTCTTCCATATGTTATCCACTTATGACATTTCCTTTGCAATATTTGGTGCATTTTCTAGTTATAGGTCATTTATAGATTATAAATGTCTTTAGAGTTTCACTTCTAATTGAGTATTCAACTAAACATATTAATTCTCTTATACATAACTATTTTTCCCTCCACCCACTTTTCATAACTTCCATAACCATTAGGTAAGGACCTACAACTTCGATGTTGCTTTGCTTGTTTAGTAAAATATTTCTGAGACTTTAATTTATTGAAAGTTATAGAATTTACAATTTATGAAGTTTCAAGGTCTAATTTTTAAAAGTCTAATTCTTTAAAGGGTGCTAGCTCAATGGAAGAGCACCTGCTTTACAATCAGGAGGTTGGTGGTTCGATTCCATCATGCCCTGACATCCATATGGAATGACGACGATCACTTTTTGGTGATGGAGGCTCTTTTGACCATCACCAATGAGCTTTGGTGACATTTTTTAACCCTCACCAAAATATGAAATTGTGACGGTCAATGAATGCCACCATATATACACATCGATAGTGACGACCTCAAAGGTCTATAATCATAAATCGTTGTTATTGATATGAAACGGTGACAGTCGTTGTTCGTCATTATAGTCATTATTTGTGATAGACCTTGAATTTTATCACAACACTTATACTTCTGGAAATGCGGCTTTTGGTGACGGTCAATGAACGTCACCATATATATATATATATATATATATATATATATACACACCAATAGTGATGGCTATGAAAGATCCATCACAATAAATAGTTGTTGTTCAAATGAAATGGTGACAGTCACTATCTATCATTATAATTAACATTCGTGACGGACCTTGAATGTGACCATAACAACTATACTTTTGACGACGCCACCTTCGGTGACGTTCAATTTTTGGTGACGGTTGTTATCCATCATTATAAATCATTATTGGTGACGAACTTTGAATGTCACTACAACACCTATATTTTTGGCGACGCCACCTTTGGTGACGGAGGCTATGGTCCGTCACCATTGTTCATATGAAATGGTGATGGTCGTTATCCGTCATTATAAATCATTATTGGTGACGGACTTTGAATGTTACTACAACACCTATATTTTTGGTAACGCCAACTATGGTGACGTTTAGTTTTTGGTGACAAAGACTCTTTTGACTGTCACTAATGAACTTATGGTGAAAATTTTCGCTCCTCACCAATGTCTTTTTTTTCTTGTAGTGAATAGACATAAGGGGAATTTTGAGGTCTAAAATGGGTGTCAAAACAAAAAAAAAAAATGTACTATGAAAATCAATTTTAAAAGAACAAATAATATTCAATATGATAATGCCAAACATTAAGGTAAACATTATTTGAGGGAAAGGAAGAAAACTACTTTATTTAATCATACTTTCTACTTATCTCCTTATTTATTTATTCAAATTCCAAGTGCGAATACCTATACTTGAAATATTAGTAAACATATAAGGAGATAAGTTGAAAATCTTGTTAAAAATAACAATTTTATTTCTTTTGCTTTGAAAATTCATGACTCTTGTTTTATTACTTTCCTTAGTATGTATATTTCATACTTCAAATTTCCCATAATTATTAGAGAAATTAAGAAAGGATTATGTTTAGACAAAAAATGGCAACCATGGATAGCCACATGACTCTAGTTAAAAACAACTAAGATGAGCTAAAAGATAGAAAGAATATATGGGACCAACAATGCAATAAATTGTTTGAAGAGAAAGATATAGCAAAAGAGAAATGTACAATAAAAAAAAGGTGTTGAAAGTCTCATACAAGAATGCTACATGAAGGGAAAATGGAGAAAACACATAAAAACAACAACAACTACATAGGAAAACTCAAAAATATATGAGGAGATCAAATTGGAAAAACTACTTGAAGTATAACGCCCCATTGTGTGAAAGATATGCAATAGCACAATTAAGAACTAACTCACACACGTTGAGATGTGAAACAAGAAGGCGAGGAAACCTAAAGAGTTGTGAGATGAAAGCTTATGTCGAATATGTGGAAATAGGGGTAGAAACTAAGTAATACTTTCTTCTTCATTACGTGTCATACTCACAAATTAAAGAGATTCTAAATTTCGATATCAAAAAATAATAATTAACACTTTAAGGGGATTAGTGAGAGGTACAACATGATTAGATGAGAAAATAATGTAAACAAGAAATAAATGTTTGAGATAAAAATCAACAAAATAGCTAACCCTTGATGTCGAACAAATGGGAACAAATGAGACCAGATTTGATGGAGTAAGCAAAATCTATAATTATTTTACTAAGCAATAGTCTATAATGCGACTTTTTGAAAGCCTTTATGGCGGATTTTTCCGGTCAAAATCCGGCAGCAATTCAATGGAATCCCAAGTTTGATAGCTAGTTTCTACACAATCAATGGCTCCCAGGGGTTTTTGAGGGCGCTGAATCCAAATATGCAGTTTAAAAAGCATTTTAATTGCTAAAAATCAAGATTTAACCTCATTTCTTCCGCCGGATTCCGTCACCGGAATCTCCAAAAAGTCGCATTATAGACAACTCCTTTTACT
>APFE031517232.1:25998-37891 GCA_000404065.3 Pinus taeda
AAAATTTTAACAAAGAGCTGTTTAGGCCCTTTTTCGTAGGTGGGACGTACTATTTTTTGTGACCAACGACTTACGGCTCAGTGTTGTCCCAAGACTCAATATTACCTGCGTTGACCCTACCGCGTACAAGTATGGTCCATTTAATTCCTGAAACGGCGACCAACCCAAGACCACCATGCCTGTCCTCATCTGTATAGCGCTGAATCACCCCTAGCTCTGACTCAGACCTCATCCCTTTACCATAACAAAGAGACAGTAACCCCGCTGCACCTCTCTCCACTCCATTCCCACACCCTCAACATTTTGTTGAATGTACGGCTTTAACCCTGCAGATCTTTAAATACCCTAAAGGGCGCAAGATTTGAGGGACCCAAAGAAGGCCAAAATGAGGTAGAAATATCCCTCTCTGGTTACTTCGCTTAGCCCTCAAAAAAGGTCCCGCCTTTTAAATGATCTTAAAACTTTAAAAATTTTTAATTTTATAAATTATAAAATTTTAACAATTAAATTATTATTTAATAAATTAAATAGCTTTAAAAGTTTGATTTTTTTAAAATATAATAAATAAATCTAGCATTTAAAAAAACTTAATTTATTTTAGATTATAAAATCTTAACAATTAACCTTTACCATTCTTGTCATTACAAAAAATTAAACCATTTAAATGTTTAAACTACTTAGTTTGGAAATATCCTCTTCCATAAGAGGTTTTCCAGGTTATTTGGGTAGTTGGGGAATTATAATAAGGCTTTGAAATTAAAAATAAAAAAAAAATGAATGTTTGAAACACTTAATTTGGAAATATTCTATATCATTAGAGGTTTTCTAGGTTATTAGGGTAGTTGGGGAATTATAATAGGCCTTGAAATTAGGTTAGGTTTGGATTTTCTTTTTGAAAATCTTGGTTGAAAGTTAACATTCAATTCAATAAAATATAAAAGTGATTTTTTCAAGTTAATCTTCATTTCTGGTCCTCTGGTTAGGAGTTGTTTATAATGTGATTTTTTGGAAATTTTGATAACGGTATCCGGCGGAAGGCGGAAGAAATTGAGATTTATCTTGATTTTTAGCAGTTAAAATGGTTTTTTAACTACATATTTGGATTCAACACCCTGAAAAACCCCTGGGACCCTTTGATTATGCAGAAACTAGCAATCAAACTTGCCATTCCAATAAATTGCTACCGGATTTTGACCAGAAAAACCGGCCAGAAAAACTTTCAAAAAATCTCATTATAGACCACTCGCTCTGGTTATACATGTTTAAGTCGAAAGTCTTCATTAAAAAATGTGAAAGGGAGGGGTGCACATTTTCAAGATCGCCACCAATAATGAAGACAAAAATAAAGGATCGAAAGCCCCACGAGTGAGTAGGGTGAATAGAGGCCATCAGTGTAGTTCACCGGAGAGTTCTTATACCTACCATGGCCAACAGGACATGGACACCACGGCAGCGCTTAAAGCAACAGCCATTCATGGTCTCCACAACCCACTGCTCCGCTTGACTTGCTCGTAATCTTTTCAAACTGTCAACCATTTTCTTAAAGGCATCCATTAAATCGATTCCGAGTAATTATTATTGCACTCTGGAATAAGATCCTGGGGCTGTTTGGAGCAGTTAATACAATACAGAGACGATGGCCATGGAGTTGGGAATGAGAAGCAATTATTTGGGTTCTGCACTTTTGTTCTTCATTTTGTTACACACAGTTGCTGCAGACAATGACAAAGGTAGCGCCGAATCTCCCTCTGTCTAGCTTTTAATTTGCATGGATTTGTTGCAGAGTGTGACACGCCCCTGTTATACCACGCAGGGTTGTGCAAAATTTTGAATTGTGGGAAGGGTACCTGCAACAAATCTTCAGCTCAGTTGCTCGATATCATTCCTGTGTGCGAATGTGACCCGGGATGGAAGCAGCCCTCTATTGGGGTTTCGCTCTCGTTTCTGCCCTGTGTTATACCCAACTGTAAGAATCTTGGCTAAATCTGGTACCAGCAATAGATGCCACAATGGCCATTGGGGATTTATGGAGTAATATGTTTTCTGTTTCTTTGCAGGTACATTGACAGACGACTGTGGTGGGAAGGTCCCCTCCTCGGCTCCCACACTTGTTCATCATCCTCCAATTAGTTCTCCAACCGATCTTCTGAACCGTAAGTTCACTAGCTAATTTTCTCTCCACGCCATTTAATCAATTCCTGCAGCTAAATCAAATCCCTTTGCAGCCTGTAAATTGGGGGCTTCAGTCTGTGGAGAGGGCTCCTGTATCGCTGAATCCGAGTTCGGCTACAGTTGTTACTGCAGTGAAGGCTATGAAAATCTTCTCAATATGACGGCAGGCCCCTGTATCAAACCCTGTAAGCTGCTTCTCTGCTCCCCTAAATTAGTCTTCAGGATCAAAACGTCCCTTGTTCGAATCCCATGCCGATTTTTCCATATTTTTTCGCAGGCTCGATCGGTGCAGACTGTTCACAGCTTGGGATCAGCGTGGGCGGGAATGGAAGCGGAACGGCAGCTCCACAGTCTCAGATGGACACATCCAAAGGTACACATATATATACACACTAAGTATATATCTCAGTCGGTAAAAGATTAAAGTCAATCACTGTGCCTATTTTCCATTATATCTGCATCTTCATACATCTGGATTCTGTGGTTGTTTACGTGTGCAGGTTTTATGAAAGATTCACCGTATTTGATCACCATGGCAATCAGATTGACGATTCTTTGCTTCTTACTGTTGTTGGGATGAGCACTACCTGGTTGGGATTAGGTAGCTGTTATTGCTTACTGAACTAAATTCGATCTCTGTCACAGACCTCTCATTTGCAGGGTGACATTTTGGTTCACATATACCTCATTTGCAGGATTAGAATTTTGGGTCTCTGTCACAGACCTTTTATTTGCAGGCTTAAATTTTGGTTCACACATACCTCACTTGCAGGCTTAGATTTTTGGGTCTCTGTTTCGAATAATACCTTAATTACGACATCCACCGCTTCAATGTAAACAGGTTTTCGGTTTATACGGAAATACATGATGCTTGAATGCCACTTTGCTTGCAAGCGGCCAGGCCAATTATTAATGACGTGTTAGCGTTTGTTGCACAGAATATATTTTGTTCTTATCGTACTTCGCTTAGATTGGATTTCATTTCATCTGTATCAGATGTCCCCAGGCATCTGTATTCTCAAACCATAAAATGGTTTCCATGGTACAGAGTCTATGAATAAAAACATATGTCCCATGTATGAGTATCAAAGCCATTGTTATATTTTATCATGTTCTGGTTTTAAGGTTAGCTTATTTTTTTAAGCTAACAAAATTATATTTCTATCAGGTACAATTTCTCATCTTAATTAGAGAGCTTTATATTATTATTTTAAAAATATTTGGTATTTTTAGAAAAAAATTGAAACAATCATATATATATTTCTAAGTAAAATTGTTCTATTGAAAAAAAACGAAATAAAAATACATGAGGCTTCTGACGGTGCGTAACAACATTATGTTATGATTGTCATAAAAAGAACTTCCACTGCCTTTTGAGGGGAAACCAACCCACACAGGGGTCCTAGTTCAAAATTAATTAAAACATACCAAAAAGTTTGAAAAAACATGAGTAAAAACCTCAAAGAGTAAGTTTGTGAAATCTCCGTTGAGTTGCAAGGCGACACCTAGCGACTAGACATATGGGTTGGGCGCGCTGACCATGCAAGGGACCTCCTCGATGTCATAAGGGTTGGGCTCTTCCACAATGCGACACACGTACTCATCCTCTGTTGACGTGCCGCGCGGGATGCCACTTGTTTGAATCCCTGCTGAGCTGCCCTCCGCTGCATGTAGGCCATATGTGTCGTTCGGGGTGCCACCAACAGCCTTCGTGCCACCCGCTCTGCCCTCAGCAGCATGCTCGCTGCCAACCAGCTCTTTGTCATTCAGAGTTTCAATTTTCCCAACCTTCTGTTGCTTTCATGTTTCACTGTCATCCCTGTTCCTCTTAGTTTCCTTTTGCTTTGCGCCGTTGTTCCTTCTCCTTGGTCTACAATCGTGGGTCTGAGCATCCTGCGAACTAGTATACTCACTGAAGGTTATGTTAACTGTGGCTAAGATTCCTGGCCGAATCAACGAACTCTGGAAGAAAAATTGGGTGGTACGGTGAGAGGGGTGAGGGGGGTGAGGGAATTCTCAGTTTGGGTAGCTGTGTTTGCGCTTTGGATGCCATGGGCCTATGGCTGCCCTCTACCACTGCGCCTATCAGGGTATTTTCCGGAGAAGGGAGCAATAGAATCAGGGTTGGGCGTTGCGGGGGGGCGTATGCTTCCGCCTCGACTACCCTTGCGTATACTCCGCACGTGATGTCGAGTGCACACCATGACTATGATGGTCTCAAGATTTGCAGGTGGGGAGGCTGAGGTTTCTCGGGGATTGAATTGGTTATGCCGAGGAAGAATAGAGGAATTCTGAGCGTGAGAGGGCTCAGTAGAATTAGCGGACGACTCAGAGGAGGGGCTAGCGGCAAAGGCTGAGTGGAAGGCAAAATGGCGAAGCAGGCTTTGAGTGAAGTGAATTCCTGGGCCTAAATCAACGCAACAGAGGAGATTATAGTGCCTCCCTGTGGTAGTGCGAGAACTAGGTGCTGCAGCAGCCTGAGGGTAGAGACATTGCAGAGGTAGAGAATAATGGACAGGAGCGGTGGTATAATCATCACCAGAGGTCATCTTTGCTTGGAGCCGAGGTGGGTAGTTACAGACTTGTTGAAGATGGCACCCACTTAAATGCCATTTATGGCTGATGTTAATGCCATTTTCAGACTGATGTGTCGGGTTACGGAGGGCCATGTGGTATGGCCACATGCCGTCCCGTTCTGCCGCCACCTTACTGTCTTTGCTGGGCACCCGCATCCAAGACTGAAACAATAATATTTAAATAAATAATAAATTTAATTTCATTCATATTAATTATTCAAAATTAATTTTATACAAAAATATAATTAATTATAAGTTATATAGAATTTAAATTCATAAAATCACGATTTATAAATTATATCAAAATTCATTTTATAAATTATAATAATCTTTTAAATAATAGTTTAATAATAATTAATGTAATAGAAAATTAGTAAAACAAACTCATTATATATACATTTAAAAAGACATGAATTTTCCTTACAAAGACATAAAGAAAACATTTCCCTCTAAATGCATGTCATATTATTTCTTTACTTTTTTATTATTCACCAAAATATATGATTGAAAATTATATATCAAATATTTTATATTATTGAAATGAAAATATAATAATGAACTTAATTAAAATATAAAAGATTTTATACAAAATATGAGATTAATGGTATTATAATCAATATAATTTTATAATTATTTTTTAAAAAAATTACTAATGTAATTTAATTAAAATGAGTAAGATTATATTATATTAAAGAGAAATTTACTTATATTATATTTTAATTATTATATATATTATATAAATTTTTAACTTTTTTTTTTTTTGAAATGGTCGGTTGCTATATATTAATTTCTGAAAAAAAAATAGGGATTTCGAATCCTCTGGTACATAGATTGTGCAAACTGAAAGAGAGCAAGGGGTTTACAAAAAGTGGCTACCCCCTTGATTCTTGTTTTGCCTTGCTTGCTACTTTTAAAAAAGCACTGCTATAGATTCTTATAAAGGAGAATAACAAAAAAGTACATTTGAATTTCATTTAGTCAATCATGATGTGCTGGATTTGACGAGCTGTTGATTCCTCCGGGTTGTCGTCTTTGGCTTCTTGTTTGACACTTGAGGAGCTTGAGGCAGTAGTAATCTTTTCCATCATGTACTTTAGGATGGAAATTGACTCTTCTGCATGGCCACAACGGTTTGTGAGTTGCCTGAATTGCTCTTCGAGGGAGGCCGCCTTGTGCATAAAGAGCTGTATTTCTGCTTTGTATTTTTCTGTGTTAATTCGATCCTGTTCGAAGAGCCTCCTGCTTTGCTCATCGAGACGCCTATCATGATCTTCTATTCTTGCTTCCAAAAGATTTTGTTTCCTATCTTACATTGACTGCTGAGTCCTGATTTCTTCTAGCTCAGCTTGAAGATCCGCACAGTGGAAACAATCCTCACTGCGCGCCATAGGAGAGTTAATGTTGCTGTTGAAGAGATAAATGAAAACTGGGCCCAAATATGTAGGACTGACTTGAAAGTTATAAACTTGATTATGGGTTCTGAGAAAGCTGACAGAAGTAGGTGAGAGTCCCGCGAATAGAGAGGCGGTTATAGAGTAGAGACTGAGATGGGACTTGTGAAAAGGCGCTGAGGATAGAAGGAGCTGGAGACAGGCCAGAAAACGAAGGGAGGGAAGGGCGACTGAGAAGAAGGGAGTTTTTGAAGCGAAGGAGAAAAGAGGAGGGCAGGCTGGAGAGAGCTCACTGCAGGGATTAACAGAAAGAAGAGGAATGACTGATGCGGGGAGAACGGAGTGAGCTGGGAGAAGTCGAATAATGGTGAGCACAGAATGAGAAGAAGCAAGATCTTTTGGACCAGATGCTTTGCTACTTCGAACTTGGGCTGCCCTGTGATTCACAGCTACAGTGGTTAGAGTGAAACAAAACAGATTAAAGGGAGGCAATACCAGTGATTTTTCCCCTCTGGGACGCAGAGTTTCGCTCCTTCTGTTGCATTGGATGGGAGAGCCTTCTTCCAACAGATAATGCTGCGCGGCTTCTTGCTCGCATTGAGTGATTCTTTGGATGCTGATGTTGATATTTATAGAATGGTTTGAGCGATAGATTAGGAGCCAGATTAGGATCAGGGTCACAGGGGAAATATGGCTCTGTCCCATATCTCTCAGAAAATCCCCAATTGCTGCGACTTCAATCCTGACGCCAGCTCTGTGATGATTGAGTTTCACGGTAAGACAGATGGTTGCCTTATTCGAGGTCCAGAAGTGACTGTATGGAGGGCATCTTCTTTCTGTCGGTTGTCCTCCTGCTGAGTAGATTACGCCCTTCGCACAAATGGGGATCACGCGAATATGGGCAGTACTAAGACTTTTCTGAGTCATGGCAGAGGGTGGAAATCTTCTCTGTTATTGTGCCTTAGCACACCTTCCTGCTTTCCAACAGCATTGTTTGCACATTTATCTGCTTTCATATTTAACGTGCGCAGGATATGATAGAATTTGATATCTTCAAAGTGTGTGAGGAGGAGTTTGATACGATCAACATGTTGCTGGAGACTACTGTTGGGGGAGCGGTGGTTGTAATTCATAAAGCGAATTATGATTGTAGAGTCTCCAAAAACTAGAGCTTTTCTAATGCCCAATTTTTTTAATTGAATTAGTCCTTGATAAAGGGCTAATGCCTCTGCAATATTGTTAGATTTCCTTCCCAGGCTCCATTCATAGCTGCAGATTTCATCTCCAAACTCATTTGAGATCACTCCTCCCGCTCCTGCTTGTCCTGGATTGGACTTTGAAGCCCCATCAAAATGAAGAGTTGGACAGTTGCTTCTCTGAATCCATATCTTGTATTCTCTTGCTGGGAGTCTGATCTCCCATTCCCTCGCTTGGATTTGCTTCTGATTGCCAGTTTTTTGAGTTTCTTGTGGATGACCAGGTCTATCTAAAATGTGCCTGAGAACTGATCTTTCCTCCACTGCGTAGTCTGCTGCTTGTATTTTCCCTTTGTATTTTGCTGCTATTGTCTCTTGTGCCAATGTGTGGGCTTTATTGCATGTCATTCGAACATTGCTGTCTTTGTTTTGGAAAATCTTCTTATTTCTTGTGAGCCAAATTTTCCAGAGAAGATTATGGGGAATGATGGCCCAGATTCTTTTTACTATCTTGCTTCTCTTATCTTTCCAAGGGCAGTTTTTCCTCCATTCAAGGATTGTTTCTGAAATGCTCTGATGGGGTTGCCAATTTATATTGCCCAGGGAAGACAAATTGATCCAGCATCTCTTGGCGAAGGGACAGTCCAGAAACAAGTGTTGAATTGTTTCCTCAGCTGAGCAGCAGTTGGGGCATCTTGAAGGGCCAATAATCCCTCTCTTTTTTAAGTTTTCAGCTGTGAGCACTTTTCCTTTTAGCAGCAGCCAGTTGAAGAATTTAACTTTGGGAATAGCCTTCGATCTCCAAATTATCTGCCAGTGATTCCATATGGGGTTCTGATAAGTGTCATTACAGATGTACTGATACCCCGACTTGACAGTATAGCTTGAGCCCGTGGGATCCCATCGAAATCCGTCTGCTGCTCCTTTTTTAATGGGAGCTCTGTTCTGAAGATTATTTTGGAGGACTTTGAGACTTGGATCTAAGATTGGAGGAGTGGCTGGGAATTCCCATCCAATCCATGCTCCAGTGTTGACATCCCATTTCGATATTTGGTCTAGTCTTTGGATGCCTTTACAGTTGAGGTGATGTATGATGGGGATGGCTTCGTCAATTGTATTTAAAGGAGGGAGACCCATTATTTTGTCTGAAGCAAAATCGATGCTGTCCCCTCCTCCCGGGACCTTCGAAGTATTTTGAGTGAGATGGGAAATTGCTTTCTTACAGAGCTGCCAAATTTTTGTAGCATCTCTAATGGGAATATCTGTTTCTAGAAGTCTTTGCCTTTTGCTGTTGAGGTATTTGCATTCAAGAACCTATTTCCACCAGGCTATGGGCTCATTGATTAGCCTCCAAGCAATTTTGATTCCAAATGCCAGATTTAGAATTTTGGGGGCTCTTATTCCCAAACCTCCTCTGTCCTGGGATTGGATTACACTTTTCCAGCTTACCAAATTAAATCTATTTTTCTCTTTTTTCCCTCCTTGCCATAAAAAATTTCGAATGGCGATTTCTAGCTTGTGATGGAAGGTAGCAGGAGCTTGATAAAGAGTAAAACGATAGAGAGGAAGGGAAGAAATACCTGATTTAAGGAGAATTATTCTGCCTGCTGGATTGAGCCAGTAAGTTCCCCATTGTTGGATCTTCCACTTGACTTTATCAATTATTTCATTCCATGTATCAGCCTTTAATGGGCCCATACTCACCGGCATCCCAAGGTAAGTGAAGTGTTCCCAGTTCGCTTTGTGTGCGACTCCAAAGATGCTAGCTATGCTGTGAGCTGTTTGGGTGGAGATATTCCAGCCATAGATGCAACTTTTATGGTAATTGATCTCTCCCCCTGAGAACTCCATAAATTGATCAAGGAGAGTTTTGAAACGCCTTGCAATGGTGGTGGAAGCTCCCCCTATCAAAAGGGTGTCATCAGCGAATTGGGAGTGGTTGATGTTCTTGACTCCATTTCCAAATTTGATGCCAGAGATGAGGCCGACTCTTCTGTTGTAGTCTAGAGCTCTGCTAAAGGATTCGGCCATCAGAATAAAGAGATAAGGGGAGAGAGGGCATCCTTGCCTTAACCCTCGGGAGGATTGAAAGGCTTCACAAGGGCGCCCGTTAATCAAGGGAGAAATCCATGGGCCAGAGATGCAAGCTGCAATGGTACTGATAAAGGTAGAATTATATTTTTTTTTTTTTTTTTTAATTATATATTTTATTGTTTTTAACATTTTTTTTAATTGTAAAAATATTATAGTACTTAAAAATTGGATCTTGGATTTTATAACTTATTATATTATTTTATTTTTAAATTTGCTGGATGGTGAGAAAAAAATATATGGCTTTAATTAAATAAAATAATAAATAAACTTAGATGTTAATTTTTTTGAAATAGTTTAATTCCATCGAAACTATTTTTCCATCATTAAATTTAATACCAACAAAATTGCTTTCGAGAGTGACCTCTCCTCGCCTCGTAAAACTTGCCAATACTATTATTTGTTAGTATACTTTCAACAATAATAAAAAGTTGTATATTTGTTAGGATACTTTCAACAATAATAAAAAGTTGTATATTGTCACATTTAAAAAGTCAATGTGATAAAGTTTTTGACACTATATTTTTTAATAACAATTGTTTAATCTTGTCACCATTTAGCGATCATCATTTTGTCCAAGGTCATCATGTCCAAGGTCATCATGGTTAGGATCATTAAATGTGTCAAGCAACTAGTGTGTTAGGAGTCTTAGGCATAATGTTTTTTTGGGTTGGGTGTTTCATTTATTTGGAATTTAGGTGTCTCACTCATGGCCACATGGAATATAAAGTGGGATGCTTATGTATGTCCTTTATTTGTGTGGGTTACATGTGTCATTTATATGTGTAATTTAGGTGCACCATTTATGAATGTGATTTAGGTTTATTCATTTTGCGTATGTTTTTGATATATCACTTATGTATGTTATTTAGGTGTATCACTTGTGTGCATGAATTAGGTGTGTAATTTACATGTGTTGTTTATATGTCTAGACTAGATGTATTATTCACATATATCCTTTATAAACCTAACATCAAAAATATATATATATATATATAAGTTTCAGTTTTATAAATGCTTAGAGCCAACACTATGTACAAACTAACTTAAAATAAATCTTAGACATCAACCAATAAAATCTTATATTGATTACAGAGGATGAAACCTTTCATTGACTTCTTATACACATCAATATTATTTGATTATAAATCTATCACATTAGGGATAATTATTTTAGTGGTAACTTGAATAATAGTTTTAATCTTATTTATAAAATATATTATAAAAATAATTATTAAATTTATTGGATAATATTTATATTAGAAATTCAAATATACCTAACAATTTACTATTTTTAATTGTGATCTTGGCTTAAACCAACTTCTCCCACTGGTTAAAATATTGCAAGGGTGGCTTTTCTAAACTAAAATCCCTTGAAGCCCCTAACGATAAACATTTTTTTATGAATGGAGTTTTCTTAAAATCATTTTTAAGTTATATTTGTGGCATTTGTTTTTAAATTACATAATTTTAGAAGCCAATTAAAAAAAAAAAAATTTTAAAACTTTGAAAATTTATTATTCAGAAAGGTAGTTTATTCTTCGTCATATATAATTATGGTATGGAAAAACATTAGAAAACTAAGTATTTTTATGAGTTTTAAAAAAAATTGGTTTAATTTCTGTTTATTTTAAAGGATAAATTATTTTATTTTAAATCTTGTTTGAATTTTATAGAGATTATATATAATTATTAGCAATTTGAATGTTTTTACAAAAATATCGCTAAACATTTTACAATACATATTAGGGACTAGTAAGATTCACCAAGTTCTTTGTACTTTAAAATAATTTTTTACCCTAAAATTTTCCTTGGTTCATGGAGGAATCCATAAAGATCAACCACACTTTTTGGGAAGCAAGGCATGTGAAAATAGCTTATGCATGCCCTCAATCTAAGTTTTACCTTGATCAAGTGCTTAAGTCCCCCATCAAAATAAAACCTTGAGTGTGGGTTTTAAAATATGCCAAAAATACCTCAATTGAGGCTTTTATAATATCGGTCAAGGACTTCTAAATCCCTCAATCGAGGTATTTTAAAACCTTCAATCTAAGTCTATACATTTATGAAGGGCTTGGAAGTCAAGAATCCTTTCTCATTTTGCAAGTTTTCATGAAGTTGTAACTTCTAGAAGGTGAAATCCATCCATCCTTTCCATGGAGGATGGCAAACTTGGTTTTGTAGATGCATTAGTGAAACTTCTATCAAATAACATACAATTTTTTCCTTTTAAAAAAAATTTACTATATTTTTTACTTTTATTTTTTTAACTTAGATAAAAAAAAATCTTCCAAATAGTGAAGGCCTTAGAGGAAAATACATATCTCAATCATAGGAAAAAAAATATAAAAAATAAGTGGCCACTTTGCATATTTCCACTTAATAAGAACTTTTCTAGTTTTACATTTCATGTAAACAAGAGAAAAGAAATTGTTGGGAGCATAAAGGTATATAAAAAATTGATTCA
>APFE031517232.1:45147-79994 GCA_000404065.3 Pinus taeda
AAAGTTACTTGTTAACTTAAAAAAAAAATCACGCATAAGCATTTAATTAAATGCAAATTTGACATATTAAATGAAATTAATACTTTTTTAAATAAAATTATTAGAAAGACAATGCAACTCCATATGTTGATTTTTTTTCTTAATTTCAAATCAAAATTCTCAAGGCCTATATGAGTTGCTATAGCTTCAAATTAGAAAATATGTAAATTGTCATATTTTCATTGCCACATTTCACTAAAATGTGAAACACATCTTTGTGGATTCACCCTAGATGACAAAGATAAGAGTATTTGAAGTTTTAAAAGTGTAGTAAAATTGCAATAATGAACATACAAAAAATAAAAGTTAGTCCAATATGCAAAAAAACCACTTACTATGTTACATGTACCTTAAAATATTATGTTTTAATTTCGAGTTGAAATCATCAAAATTAGTTTGCTCCAAGCTTAAAATTGAGTAATACAAGACTTGTTAGCTTCCAATAGGGGTTAAAGAACCTCTTAACACCCCTTGCTATGATAATACTCAAGGAGGTTACCATGTTGAGAATTGGTGCAACATGATAAGGAGACAGTTCGTAGGGTTCATTCCATTGTATAGGATAAAATGAAGTGTCATATACCAAAACATTTTCCTCTAGAGCTCATGGTCATGTATGGATCCTTAAACCAATGCATAGGCCCTCCATAGGGAATCTTTGCCCCATTAGTAGGATATGGAGGTGATTATTAGGGTTTACATGTTTGGGATGCATTTTTATTTCCAAGCCATGGTTATGTTGACTGTGCTAGAAATCCGTCAACCAAGGGGGTCTCCCCGATGGGAAGTCCCAATTAGACCTCACACTGTTTGGAGTGGGAGCTCCATCTGGAGTATCATCTCATCTACCATAACTCTAAGGTTCACTCTAGCTGCAATGAATCACATAAGAGAGTATGCACATAACCTTTGAAATTAGCAAGAAAAGTGAGCCTCTAGAAGGAAAGTAATAATACTATCCTAAGAGAAATACATGAGAGCAAGGAAAAGTTTTTTAGTTATGTAGAGAAATAGTTCACATAGACACAACGAAAATTAAAGCAAATACAACACACGTTTAACAAGATTAGCACCAAAGTCACCAAAATAGTTGAATTTATTTAGTGCAAATGAGAACAACATATATTGCAAATATTCAAAGAATAGTTTTACAACATTTATGACACACGTAAGAAAGTGTGTTTTCTCAACGAGCTTCTGATTATTGAGTGCAAGATCCAAGTGCACAATTACAATGGCAAGCCGCTAGCTCTAATAATGGAACATTAAGTCACTTCTTTCTTCTCCAAAGAATGGTCTTCTCTCCTATGCTAAGCTAGAGAAGCCAAGGCTAGTTATCCAAAGGCTAAGCCTCCAAAAGCCCTTTTCTTGAGTTATGTGGGCGTGTTTATAACAAGAGGTATGAATTTTCATATCCCCATGACTCTTGAGATTCCCTTGTGACTCTTAGACTTCTGATATGACCTTTGGACTTCTATATGACTTTTATATTTTTCCAATGACTATGTGAATATTTATATTCCACATATGACTCTAGGACTTCCACACATTACGTTTTGTCTTTTCCTTTTGATAATTACATCATTACATCCACAAATGATGTGCAAAAGACTTATGGACACACATGACATTATGATGGCATTGGTACAAATCACAACTTGACAATGATGATATGGCATCATGATGAAGTGGCAATGTCAAGTTGTTTCTCTTATTGCTTTGTCTCCAATCTTCATGAGAGGTTGTTCAGTACTTCATCTTCATAAGAGATATGATTTGGTCTTCATCTTCACCCTCCAAGGGAATGAATGGTATGGAGTCTTCATGTGATCTTGACATTTTGTCTTCTGTCGTAAACTGGTGTTCCTTCAGCTTCTCGCTTGATGACCTCTTCATGGTTTCATCTTCACAAGTGTCTTTTATCATAGTCTCCTTCTCCTCCTCTCCGGGTATCATCCTGTCATGCCAAGATATAGTAATTGCAAGTGAAAACTATTCATGACAAGACAACATCAGTCCATAAATCTCCTAGTCTAGCGTGCTTCATTAAATTTCTAATTGAGCTAGAACTGGGTGCTAGACTAAGAGGCAACTTAGGGATTGTGCAGTGTATAGTTCCAGGGGTAAGGAGTGATAAGATGAAGCTTGAGATTACATAATATGTAGTTCTAGAGGCCTGGGCAAGATCACTGTGTAGTTGAGGAGCTCAGTGAGGAAATCTTGAGTCTTAAGACTACGTAATGTGTAGTTCTGGAGGGAAACTAGTCAATGGATTGCACAATTGCACAGTTCAAGGACTCAGGGGGGCAGCTTGATGATTGAGACTGTGCAATGCATAACAAGAGATTAGTTGGGAGGCAATATTATGCAGTTTTTTAGGGAAAGGAGGAAATCCTTGAGCACTTTGACTACAAAATGTGAAATTCTCCGAGGGAGAGACTTCACATTGTGCAGTTCAAGGAGGCAAGGGATAATCTTGAGGCTTTCTTATGCATAATTCGTAGTTCAAGGAGGTTGAGTGAGGTCAAGTTGGTCGAGCAGAGGATTCTTCTAGAATTTAACTAAGTGTGGGATCAATGAAGCAAATATGAAACCAAGGTAAGACTTGAACATGATCACATACTCAAAACAAATCTATGGCACAACATATAACACTCGACACTTCAAAAACAACATGATCCCCTTAGTGCGATAAAAAAAAATACTCTCCTCCAAGTGCAACACTTAGGGTACACTTTTGACAACAATGACAAAACTTATACGATAGTGCTCAAGGCTTGGGGAATATGTCTAATGTATGTCTTCATAAATAGGACATATTAGTGTAGGAGAATGCATCATAAATACCCTTTAGGAATGTATAATTGACTCCCTTTTACTAGGTGCGAAACTTAAGATACACTTTGCGATGATAGTGACGATAGTAGTATGAATGTTGGGAGAGGGTCCCTTGGGGTAAATTTTGTAATAAGTTTTGGTATACTTGTAAAGTCTCCTTGTTCTGAGGGAGCCAAGCGCGAAGGTCATAGGAGTCAAAAGGGGCTTTAGTCCCTTGATTTTCTAGAATATAGGGAGTTTTGTGACCCGCCCATGGTTCGTGGACCATGGTATTGTAAGAGTGAAGGCTATATATAGAAGAGTCATAGCGAGTCTAGGAGGTCATTCGATAATAGAAGATCATTATATGGGAAATTAAGCTAAGGCAGGATAGTATGTTTCTTGTACTTATGTGAAGGGGAAGGCTCCTGTTGTTGAGTGCGTAGAGAACTTGGTAAGTCTGTTAGTTGAGTGCGTGGGCCCCTGTAGCTGAGTGTGCAGGGAAGAAGAGTCTCTAACAACAAGGAATACATATAATAAAGACTAATTTGAGCTATACTTGTGTATCTGTGAATCTATTTTTACTTATGCAATTTTTGTATATTCGCTCTGTTATTTTGAATTTATATGAAGTAATGCTTAATTGATGCATGAAAGTAGCATATCTGCTTATTTACTTACTGTATGAATGTTTAAAGCATTTCACGAAGGTTTAGATTATTTTTCTACGCCTTACAACAATTATTTATATGTTAATGGTTAGGGTTCGCAAAGATTGAAAGAATCCCTAGAAGCCACAAGAACCCATCACACATGCCTTTGGATGCAAAAACCTAGTTCTATCATCCCCCAATACTGCTTCGAATGAGACTACAACCTGCGTTACATGGGTTGTTTCCAAAAGGGGTAGCAGTTAGGGTTTTGTTAGTTGGCGCAAATAACTTTGAACTTAGGTTAGGACCCATCAAGCCAACAAATGGTTCCATTGTTAGGATTCAGATCTATCTGAGAAATGTCTGATGTCGAATAAATGGCTCCCAACTAAGAAAGAAATCGAGAAGTGGATATATCAGAAGTGGCTCGGGAGAGCAGGAGTCTGCGTCTGTCCAAGGAAGAGTGGCTGAATGAATATATGTATATCGACGAGCACGAAATTTTCTTCTGTTCTTTTCCATGCGAATTACACGAGTGGTTGTCTAAATTAGTGGATAGTCAAGGTATGTGGAAGCTTGATGGCCCTATTGTGTGGACCTCAGAACTGGTGAAGCGCTTAAAGGCTTCAGAAAACAAAATCACACGGGTTGTCGACCACTATATTGATAGTATTCTGGGAGGATTCATTATCGAGTTCATGATCAATACGTCCACCAATTATAACGAAGCGGAGCACAGGTTTTTCAAGGGGCCAAGAGGTAAGTACCTAAAGTCCTTGAAGACCTAGATTAAAATGTTATTGTGTGAAAAGAGGATTATGCCTTTAAATTGATGTTTAGGACTATGCAAAGTGGAAGAGCGTTCAGAAGGGACATAGATTCAGGTGTTGAATATAGTTCGCTGTTAGGATCGTCTGATAGTGGCAATGAGAGAAGCATTTTGAAGACACCGGAAGGTGCATTGAGGGAGTCAAGGTGTCGCAAGGATACCCCATCCATCCACTCCACCTCCACTTCACACACCCACACCTCTGCCTCCATCTCCACCTCCATCCTTCAACATGGCAAACGCGATGAAGATGCCTATGTTTAAGGGTATGGGGATTGAATACCCTGAGAAATTTTGGTTCGTAGTAGATGTTGTACGGAAGGCACAATAGATTACTAATGATGACATGAAGAAAGTGTAGTTGGTTACAACGTTTTAGGATAGGGTGCTGAGTTGGTATATCAAGTTTTTCTCGAGTAAACCCAATGCAACTATGCTGGAAACGCACAAAGCACTGAACAATGAGTTTAAGAAGCATAAATCGCAAGCCCAATCAGTTATGGAGTTTAAAGAGATCTAAGAGAGGGTAAATGAGTCCGCATGGGACTTTGATCAAAGAATGAAGTTTCTGATTCGATAGGCTAATATGAAGATCACGAATGATCAAAACAGAGACTGGTACATTGCTTCACTATTGCCTCATCTAAGATTTCCACTATATCAATAGAAAATAGGAACGCAAGCTAAAGCCTTGGGGATTTCCATGAGGTTGAAGGCTTCACCTGTGTAGGATACGAATCTTGGGGTACAACAGATTCAGTCACAGTTGGCCAGTCTACATATGGAGTTACAAAGCCTTAAGAAGGTAAAAGAAGTCTAGCCCGAGGTGTACGCAGAAGTTTGGTGCCTGAAGTGTAAGGGCCATGGTCATGATAAGGACCACTGCCGAGTCTACTTTAATTATCTTATTGGGGGAGGTCCTATCCCCCTGAAGCCAGAAAACACCGTTGGGCTGAGTGCAGTAGTAGCGTTATGATGCACTATTTGTCAAATTTATAGGAAACATGCGATGGATAACTGTCATCTCCTGCAAAAGTTTGTGCAGACTTCGCAATAGTTGTTTTTCACTTTCTGAAAATCAGTAGGTCATGATGAGCGCAACTGTTGAAGTTATGAACTGAAGATGGAATGAACCCCTACTCATAGGATGCAGGCAGAAAATTGGCCTCAAGATCAGAGCGTAACTATGGTGCGTGGAGGATTTCAAGGTTGGGGAAGAGGTTGTGGAGGAGGAGTTGGAAGGGGTCGTGGCTATATTATTTGTTACAACTATGGGGATGCAGGTCATTTTTCACATGACTGTCAGAATTTGACACACCCTTCTTGTCAGTATTGTAACCAATTTGAACATGTCATCAAATATTTCTCGATACTTATAGAAAATATGTAAGAAAATAAGATTCAGACCCAACAACTTACGTAGAACATCCAAATGATGAGAGTAGAGCCTTGCAAAGATGAGCCTAGTGTTAATATTGTTATGTGAAGCAGTATCTCCACTGGAGAAGATAAGGGGAAGCAACCATAAGTTGATGGATGGGTACGCAAGGCTGCTAAAAAATAAGTGGGGTTCGATCTAAGCAAAGCAAGGGAAACATTTATGGAGGCCAAGAAGAGCTTTGCGGAAGCCTCTACATTAGGAAATCAGGGAAAATATGAAGGAAATGATAACGTTCAGGATGTAGACCCTTTGTTGTTAGCGACATTTTTGAAGACTTGTATGAAGCTTCTAAGGGATAGAAAGTCGGTAGAAGGGCTACATGAACTAATAGATAATTTTACAGGTAAAAATAAACCTCTACTGGAACAACATGCAATACACAAAGTAGGCAAAAGCAATAAGTGAACCAGTCACGAGATGAGACTAACTGCGCAAATTGGAGAGCATGAAATGGATCAAGTAATTCTTGATCTAATATTTGATGCGAATGTTTTTCCTAAGAAAACTTGGGAGAGAATGGGGAGACATGCGTTGTAGTGGTCTCCTATCCAGCTACGAATGGAAAATCAATAAAAGATCATTCCTATGGGGCGCCTATATGTGGTAACGGTAGATATTGAAGGAGAAAGCACCCTAGCTGATTTTGAAGTAATTGAGATAGTTGATGATAGACACCCATACCCCACGCTACTTGACATTGATTGGGGCTTTGATATGGATGCGTTCATCAATCTCAAGAAGAAAAAAATGACATTCGAAAGGAAGGATGTCAGGGTTATTATTCCACTAGATCCAACTAAGGGTGTGTGATATATTGAACCAATACGCGATTATGAAGAAGAAGATGACCTGGATCAGATCTATAACATCATTGTGCACGATGAGGAATGAATCAACCCTAATATGGATGGATGAATCACATGGGATAAGGATAGCTCCTGCACTTCAGATTCTGATGAGGAGCTTGAACATTGGCAGAACCAATTACATGAAGTATCCTTGCTGTGTTGTAACATGCTGACAAAATTGCTACGATGCATATCCACTAAGTATGAAATTTACCTTATTATCATTGTTTAGAATATGTTAATTTGTTTTTGGAAAATTTTGAAAGGGATGTACCAGAGGAACATCGGTTCCAAGCTCTAGATATCACGTTGCGAGCTACACCTTCCCATTGGTGGGGTACGCATAAAGACAACATTGCCGATTAGAAGGAGTACCGTAGAATGATGAAGTTGAGGTTTAGGTACTCCAATACCCGCATTATGAAAACATACACAAGGAAGGATGACCCGTGTGAGAATTTGGTGCGATGGACTAAAGCATGGGGAGAAGAACCACAAGGGAAATGGGTTCATATCTTTTGCCACACGTTGGATACAATACAATTGAGCTGGTATTTGGAAACAGAGCTGCAACATGGGACTGTAGAATGGGATGTTTTGAAAGAAAGTTTTTTGTTAAATTTTAGCTTTGAAGATGGGTTTGAATGTATAGATGAAGCACTGCAGATGATCAAAGCTGTGATATTCAAGATCCCTGAAGAATTGGTTGTGTGGGTACAACCAGATTAGAGTACGCAGTTGCGCCATGCACTTGAATGTTATAATGTGACCGCATAGGAGGGTGAAGAATATCCCATAAACATCAACGTTCCCAAGTCTGAAGGACAACGTGAAGTCGAGGGACCTAAGGTCGAAATCCATGATATATTGAATCCTTTAAAGACCAAGCTAGTGAATATTGGATCAGAAGCACATCCGAAGTTTGCGAAGATAGGTAACTATTGGGAGGAAGATATAGATGATAAAGTTGCGGAGCTATTATGCAAATATTAGGACTTGTTTCCCATCAAGTTCTATGACCTAAAAAGGATAGTAGGGGATATGGGCATCATGAAGATCACTTTGAAGCCAGATGCGAAGCTAGTAAAGTAGCGCCCCTACCAATTAAATCCCAAGCATAAAGAAAAGGTGCACAAGGAGTTAGATAAGATGCTGGAAGATGAAATCATTGAACCTGTTGATGAGTCGAACTGGGTGAGTCCCATGGTTGTTCAATAAAATAATCAGCAGGATGAAATTCAAATATGTGTAGACCTCATGAAGTTGAATGATGTGTGCACCCACGATCCATTCCCCACGCCATTTATAGACGAGGTGCTAGAGAATGTTGGAGGGTAGGAAGCCTACTCGTTCACATATGGATTCTCGGGGTACCATCAGATCAAGATTGCTCCAGAGGATCAAAGTAAAACCACCTTTGAGACTAAGTGGGGTTGTTTTCAATATACATGGATGCATTTTGGTCTGAAGAATGCACCCGTTATCTTTTCATGCATAGTAATTGCGACCTTCAAGGAATTTATCCATAATTTTTTGGACTTCTAATTTGATGACTGGACAGTGTTTAGATTGGTAAAATGCCATGTTTCTAGTCTACACCTCATGCTAGATACCTCAAAGATTGCAGTCATCGTCAATTTGGAGTCCCCAAAGAAAGTTAAGTAGTTGTGCGCAATGTTGGGCCATACTGGGTATTGCAGAAAGTTTAACAAAAAATACGCACAAATAACTATGCCAATGGAAAGACTGTTGAAAAAGGATGCAACATTTTTTTTGGACGAGGATTGTCAGAAAAGTTTGGATGTTTTAAAGGAAAAATGGTTATTGTGCCCATTTTAGTATTCCCAAAGTGGAATAAGGAGTTTCATGTTCATGTAGATGCATCCTATATTGCGCTAGGTGTGGTAATGACCCAACCAGGTGAAGGAGATATTGACCACCCTATAGAATTAATGAGTAGGAAGTTGTCAAAGGAAGAAAAGAATTACTCAACCACAGAGCGCGAAGGACTAGCGATGGTCTACGCACTGCAGAAATTTCGACACTATCTGTTAGGAGTGCACTTCAAGATGTATACAGACCATTCTTCTTTGAAATATTTGGTCAACAAGCCTGTGTTGGGGGGGGAATATTTGCAGGTGGTTGTTGTTGTTCCAAGAATACGCTTTTGAGGTAATTGCAAAGACATGATTCCTGAATGTTGGTCTTGATCACCTTTCGTGGATTGAGACTGGTGATGAGCCTACAAGTTTGGAGGATGGGCTGCCTGATGCACAAATCTTCACTGTTCACGTCACATATGATCATTTGACAGATATAATTCAGTTTTTGTCTAAAGGAATGGCCTGAGAAGGATATTCAACACAATATAAGAAAGAATTGGTGGTCTGAGTGGTTGATTTTTCTGTGATTTTTGTACATTTATAGAAAATGGGCTCTGATGAAATATTGTGAAGATATGTCTCAGAGTATGAACGACCAAGTATTCTTGCAGAATCACATGGAGGATTAGCGAGAGGACATTATGTAGGCAAAGTGACTACACACAAGATCCCGCACGCAGGGATTTCGACGATACATAAGGACTTGAAGACGTATTGTAGGGCATGCAATGTTTGCCTGAGTATGGGGAGACCATTGCAAAGGGATGAGTTGATACTAAATTTGCAAGTAACGATGGAGGTGTTCAATAAGTGGGCGATAGACTTTGTGGGTCCAATTCATCCACCAGGGAGAAAATGGGGTCTATATACATTATCACCACGACTGAATACTTCACCCGGTGGGTGGAGGCTCAGCCTATTAAATATTGTAGCGTAGCTAGAGACGTGAAGTTTATTTTCAAGTTTATTTTGTCTTGGTTTAGCAGCCCTAAAATTTTAATGAGTAATAGGGGCACACACTTCTTAAATGAAACCATTGTTGTGATGCTTGAGGAATACTAGGTATATCATCAAAAGAGTATGCCCTATCACCCTCAAAATAATGGCATGGTGGAAGCCTTCAACAAAATCTTGGAGAGCCCCTTAACAAAGATTTGCAACATGGAGCGGAAGGATTGGGATGTGCAAATACCATCGATGCTTTGGGCTTACAAGACCACTTGTAAGAAGTTGATAGGCCAAACCCCATTCATATTAGTGTATGGGAAGGAGGCTGTAATGACCATGGAATACATTGTGCCAAGTTTGTGGATTGCAACATTGACAGATATGACTGATCGCAATACTATGGAGGAACGTCTCACACAACTGGTAGAATTGGAGGAACATCGTTTCCTAACAGGATTTCATCAACATGTGCACAAGGATCGTGAAAAGGCATGGCATGATCACCATATAAAATAGTGCACCTTCCAAAATGATGATTTGGTATTTTTTTATGATAGTAAATTTACAAAATTCCTCGGGAAATTTCAAATGCATTGGTTGGGGCCCTATGCTGTGAAAGAAATTACATATGGTGGCGCAGTTTAGGTCACAAAGCTAAATGGGGAATTATTCCCAGGAAAAGTCAATGGAAGTTGATTGAAGCTGTACAGGGGTGATCCTGCCCTTGCTCAATGACTATATTATTGTGAGATAGTCTTAGTACTCCAGGACGCTGCAAGGAAGTACAGGACTATAAAATATACTACCCGAAAGTTGGAAAACCAAAGTAAGGGGGTTGCGCGACGGGTTGAAGTAAGGCACTGAGGGGAGTTGCGCCGAAGAGGCTATGCTACAAGGATGGGTGTCGTGTGGCCTGACCAAAAAGTGATCGTTGGAAGAACTATAGATGTTTGGATGGTGAAACTTCCATTGAAAGGAGTGGGAAGACAAATTTATGGATCATATATTTGGGAATCTTCTGTCAAAGATGCATTAATGATTATAAATTGGAGGGAACAGTTGGATTCAAATTAAAAGTCATCTACAAATATGGCATGCTACCCCGCATTCGAACACTTTGCTTCCTGAGTGTTTGTATTGATATTTTTCACCTTGCTTTGTGCCAAGTGCAGAACTATATGTCTGGGCCAAATTGGGAGGAGCTCTTTTCATGACCTAGGTTGGATAACGTACTTGAGTTTTTTCGTGAGCATTTTCTGGCCAGAATGACTCCAACTCTCCTTGAGACGAAAGAAGTGCCATCTATCCGTGCAGGATTTTCAACTACGACGCCTAGGTCTCCCAGACCTAAGCCTTCTGTACCTCAACCTTCTTCATCCACGATGACCAATAAGAAGCAAAAGAAAACTCAGCAGGTCTTGGTGAGGCAGTCACCATGGAAAACCCCATAGAAGTCCACCAAAAGGGGAAGATTGATTGGTCACAACAACCGATAGAGCTGATGGATTTGGAAGAAGAAGAACTGTGTAGAGGCGTAGAGGGGATTGATGCTGAGGAGGGTGAGCCTATGAATCATTTACCAAAGTATATTCTTCCGTGCAAGGCCACAAATAAAGTGCCAAAATATCCAGACAACATGAAGTTTATGGTATCCACACCATTGTTGTCGGAGAAGGTGGTGTTTGAGGTGTTACACAGTATTTTGTCACACCTCCGACACTTCCTTGTGTCATACCCTGATGTGCCTGAAACTTGGCAATCATGCAGTGTACCCATCCTTATATGCAATTCAGATCCTCCCTAAAACACTGATGGAAACATACCTTGAGCCTTCCCTGAAGAAGTAGGCTCTAAAACCCTAATTTCAAGATCAGCGCGACTGTGAAACTGGCAACTAATGTTGGTCACGAGGTGAAATATTCTTGCCTCGCAATGTGAGCATGATTTTCACTTGGATACCCATGTTAATCCCTAAAAGGAAAGTTTTCCCAAAGAGGGCAAGAAGCTTCATGATCTAGAGGCTTCTAGAACGATGAGCTAGAGGTTGTTCGTTGAGGATGTGGTCGAATTTCCAAATATTTCCCTTTGATCTTGTCCCTATGAGCTACCTCTTTGAGATGAGGGCCTTCCCCTATCTTGGGAGAGATCCTAACTCCCTCTCCCTGCCTATTAATTCATCCTCTCCCATTCCCAAATGGTTGGTCTTTGGTTATTTGCACCCTTATCCTAAGATAATGCCTACATGCTACTCATTTGGCTTGGAGAAGGAGTGCTTGGAGAGCTTGAGCTTGGAATTGGACATTCACTCAAAGAGAGCTTATTGACATCAAGGATCGGATGTATGATTCCTCCTTTATTCTATTAATATATACAACTACCAGTTCACTTTCCATAAATGTTTGTGTTAATGCATCATTTATCTTAATGCTCCTTGATATGTTAAGTGGATTAATTTTGATTATTCTATTTGTATTTGTATGATTTGTTGTGTCTTTGATCTCTTGTGCAAGCATTCAAATGCTGTGAGCAGTAGTATTGAGCCCAAGGCACAGGTGATTCAAGGTCTTCAATAGAGGAGGACGTTATAGCATCAGAATGAGGTAGGCCATCTTCCTCTTCCCTCATTTTGATTGTAATTTAGGAAAGTGTCTTGTAGATTGTCACGTAGGTTTCTAGTCCCACTCATTGGGCTAGAGGGATCGTCTCTGTTCACAGAGAGGATTTGCATAGACAAAAAAATGGTGACTCAGCTAGGGAAGCTATAACCCTTTCCATCCATTCCTTCGATCTGATCCTTTGATTAGTTTGACCAACTGTCCAATTCTCAGTTAGATTGAGATAGTATAGGTCCTCACAATCACTGATCACTGCCTTAGAGTTTAAGTCTGGGGTGATACTTGAAATCTTTTTTTTTCCCATATTCGTTGCTTAGCGCAAGTTTTATCAGTGATAGTCGCACTAATAGTGCTTGTTTTTACCTTTATAGTTGTGCTTAAAACAATTTTCTTCACTATTTGATAGTGCTGAAAATCATCACTACTTTTGCTATATAAAGTAGTCCTGACGACCCAACCAACATGGGTTTTGTTATGAAAAGTAGCACTGATAACCCAATCATCACGGGTTTGGGTATATAAAGTAGCGTTCATCTTTGAATGTGTGAATTTTTAGGGTTTCTTCCTTAGAATCCAGTGTGTCTTGGCCCCTGAGGTCTTTTCCCATCCTATATGATTGGATTTGTTAGTTCTTTGATTCATTGTCTTGATTGATTTTCAAAATTTGTCTCATTGGCTTCGAAGTGAAATCTGACTAAGTTCTAGGGTTTTTTTTCAATTGGTCATTGCTTGCTACTTGTTGGTGTCATTGAGATGATGGTTTTTCTAATTGATTGAGTGTTGTTTTCTGTGGAAATAATTGAAAATATCATTGTGCATTTGTTTTAGCTTATTTTTCAAAATTTACTTTTCGTGATAATGCAATAGATTAGTTGCATTGAAAAGTTATTTTTTGAGATTCATCATTGAAAATAGATCACATTTTTCAGTGATTGAAAGCTAAAAACTGTATTAGGTACATCAAATGATTCAAAATGAAAATAAAAGAATAATTCATATAATTGCATATTTGTAAAGTAAAATCATTTTGCTTTTGAAAAAGTTGCATTTAGGATAGTGAAAAGTGGAAATCATTTTTACTTTTGGCGTTGTGTTTGGAAGATGAAAGTGAGAAGTTAGTGAAAGGAATTTTGCTTGATGCATTATTGATTGAAATTTATTCCCTTCATTAGTCTAGCTTCCATTGAAACGAAAAGTTTCCTTTTCTCATATAGTTGAATCTTAGAGATTTAGGTGACATCGTTTTGAGCCTTAAAACCAAAACTTAATTGAAGGTAGACATTAAAATTTACCTCAATTAACCTAAGAAGAATTTGGAACTTAACGCGAATATCTAGAGATCTAGGCTAGAGACGTGTTCCGATGTCTATAAACATAGAAGTCATCATTATCTGCGTGCATTGTATCCTAGGGGTAAAATCTCATTCTAGTACGAACGTATATCAAAGGTTCTACAATACTTTCAAGTATATAGGAGGCACTTCAGTATGTAAAGTATATGGGAATGCTCTCACCGAACGGTTATGCATTAGATAATGCTAACACAGACTTGTGCTTGTTGTCTATCAAGTATATATTGTGAGACCCCACTAGGTTTCTATCCTTCAGCCATAAGTAACCGAGTTAGTCGCCTTGTAAACATGATACACCGAACACAAAATTCGAGGAGATTGGCCGATGTACATTAAGTCCTTGGTTTCGGCTAAGGTGTATATAGTAGTTCACGGATACTTGGTAAACCCCTTTGCCTAGATTACCCCTTTTTTGATTTATTTTTGTTAAAGTTCTAAAATCAATTAATTGACTGTGGAAAAACATCCTTCCTGTGGAAATACTCCTTAGTAGATATTAGGTTGATACCAATGGCAACATTTCTTGAGTTTACGAGTCAAGGAAACCCCTCTGACGAGAACTCTAGCCCTTTTCCTTCTTTTGGAAATACTCGTGCTTCCTATATGGCAACATTGTATCTTCCTAGATTGACCATTGGTCTACCAGTTTGCTTATTTTCGACCTCGATGATTCTAAGTGTCCAAACTTCTTTTCAACCAAGTTCTCCTCCACCTAAACAACATCAACCTCATGTTGATCCTAAAGTTAACCCCTTGCCTTCTTCACCTATTTCTTCACCCCGTTCTTCCTATTCCCCTATTGAAATTCTGGATTCTAGTAACCAAGAAGCTAAGAAGAAGAAGAAGAGGATGATGAAGAAGAAGAAAAATAAGAAAGGGGGAAATTGAACAACTATTGTTATCGATGCAACTAATGAAGAAAAATATTCCCACCAGCCCCAGAAAGTAAAATTCCCTTGCATGTTGTGTAAGGGTGACCACCTTCTTCAGAATTGTCTTAGTATTCCCAAGGTCTTAGAAGTGTGGTCCATAGGTTCACATCGACTTTTGTCATCAGCCTATGGCGATCATGTTGGTGATAAACCTTCAACTAGTGACAGTAAAGCCTATGGGAAAAAGTGAAAAGTCAAATTTCCTTGTAATTTGTGTGAAGGTAATCATCCCATTCACCTTTGTCCTCTTATAGATGAAGCTTCCAAAGAGTTGGAAAACCTTACAGCTTCTCAACCTTGTCTTCCGTCTGGGTATCGAAATCTTTCCCCTGATCCTTCGCTAGTTGATCAAGTGATTGATCAAAATTCATCTTTGGTCAAACCCGCTCTCTCTAAAAGTGAGTCTTGTGAGTCCATTGTCGATCAACCATTGGTTGAGAAAATGGTAGAATTAGCTCCACCTTCAGTTAACCATACCTTTCCGGTAGAGAGTGAACTCCATATCGCTCAGGTTATTCTAGTTTCTTCAGTTTTGAATGAAATGGAAGGAAATCCTCCCATTCCCAAGTGCATGAGAGTAGTTATCCCGTTCCTATAGAGAAACAAGGAAGCTCTCACGTTCCTAGGACACCCCCTCCGAGTAGTTTGGTCACTTCTTTTGATTGGAGTTGATTGACATGATATCGTCTTTCGTCTTATCTGCCTTTTTAGATTACCGTACAGGCTTACCATATGGTCATGCCTAGAATAGTCATAGACAAGGGTGCATCTATTAGCATTCTGTCCTCACCTGATTATCAAGATTTAGGTTCTCCTCAGCTTGTCCAAATCACCCATAATCTGTTAGCCTTTAACAGAGGAACCAATCAACTGTTAGGGATCCTTCGTAAGTTACCTATTACTTTGGGAGGAAATATTGTCTATATAGACGTGATGGTTGTCCAAGGCCCTTTTTATTTTGTCTACTCCTTAGACCTAAATATGTTTATGTCATGGGAGCTCTTGTCTCTTCCCTCTTTCGAGTGATGTGTTTCCTACATGAAGGAAGCATTGTGATCATTGATTAGTTTACATTCATTGGTCTTGAATCAACTACCAATCAATAATCATCCCTAAATGATTCTTGTGTCCAAGTGGTATCACCCTCGCCACAGGTTAATTACGTGGCCACCTATTCCATGCCCACATCTAGTGATGATCTAGTAGGTGATGTAGTACACCATGTACCGGAGGCATTGGAGACCGATTTTTCCATTGGATCCCTAGACATGTATCCCTTCCAGAGTGTTGTTCTCCCATCTGATGAGAACCTCTTGTAAGCCATGGAATCTTTTGGTCTATGATCAAGGGTCTGGAGTAGAGTTCCTTGTATTGTATCAATCTCGTTAAAAAATGAAACCAGGGCCATGAGAATAGTTATTTTACTATGTCAACCTCGTTAAAAAATAAAATAGGTCTCCATGAGAAGAGTTCCTTTAGTTATGTCAAGTAATTAAAAAATGAAACAAGGTGTCATGAGGACAGTTCTTTCACTTTGTCAACCTCATTAAAAAATTAAATGGGTCCCCATGAGCATAGTTCTTTTCCTGTGTCAAGCTCATTAAAAAATGAAAAAAATCCCCTTCCAATTCAAGTATTTGATTAGATCTCGTAAAATCCTAGTCGATTCTTTCACTTGATCTCATAAGTAAACCTTCATTGAATCCACTTAGCTAAATGCAATGAAGCTTGGGGGGCATGTTCCTGAAATTAAATCATTATGTTGGGGGCATGTCAGCTTATCTCAAGCATTGTTTTTTTTCGTTTCAAGATTGTGTAAAAATGAAACCAAATCCAAGCATAGTTGTTTCTCATGTTTCATGGTTGTGAAAAGATGAAACCATGTTCAAGTATACTCAAGCATAGTTTCCGATGTTTCAATATTGTGTAAAAATGAAACCATTCCCACTTTACATCTTGTGATTACCATTTTTATCAGCTGATTTTTTCCATATGAGCCTTGGTTTTTTCATTCCATCATCACGATCTCTTTGGTTGATCATACACTTTCACTTGTTTGTTTTACCCTTTCTCAAGGAAAATCTACAATGAGTGGTATTATAGCCAGCCTTTTAAACTTTACATGTTTTGAGCAATTCCATCATCATCGGAACCAGTTTCTATCCTTTCATACCACTTGTTCCTCGAGGTGGAGTCATCTTTAAGATCTTTTCTGACTCTCGAAAAATGGAAATATTTCCGAGATTGTCTTTTAGAACTCGTTAAATTAAATGAATTGACATCGTCTTAGTATACGTTTACCCCTTTTTCAGGATGGGATTTACTATTTACGAAAAATGTACACCTTGGTCAACATGATCAAGAGGTTCTCTCAAATATTGTTTTCTATCTTTTCAGATTCGAGAGACAAATTACAAAAAGGGACATGATGGAGTTTTCTTTTTTGTTTCTTTTTCAAAATATCTAAATATGAAAAAGACATTGAGTTATTATTTCATCAGACTCTTTAAAAGAATTACATAGTGAAAGAATTGTCACCATGATGAGCCCGAGTTTCCCCTTCCTAGGACTCGTAAAACTTATTAGGATGGATTCATTCGAAGGGTGAACTTATACGACAAGCATATGGTATCCTCTTCAATCTTGTGCAAAAGTAAAGAGTTACTCACTAGAAATAGTGAGGAAAAAGTGAAGGTGAAACATCTCTTGTATAGGCAGCATGTTGCTCTTGAACATGACACTCATCTATTTATCATGTCTGGTTTGTGATATCCTCACCCAGTCACTTGTCCTTTCAGGTTTGGGTGATCCATTTTGCTTCTCATCTGACTATTCCACTTCCTCATCATGACCCATGGTCCTATGTTGATTCAAATGATGCCACACTCCGGAGTCATGTCGTCGATATCTTCAAGAGAAGTCCTATCTGCAATTTGTCACCTATACATTGTCTGACCTTTTTCTACAGTCTTGATCATACTCATTCATTTCACTTTATTCCTTGTTTCATTTCGATGATGGGGGAATCATCATGGCACTCCTTCTACTGGTCAATTCCTATCGACTTCAACTCATTATCCAGGAATATGAGTTAGAAACTCCCTTTCCGTACCTTAGAGCTTTCATTCCTTAGTGGCAAGTTATTTGCATCTGATGATAGGTTTTCGCTATTGACCTTCGATCAGGTGATTCCACGAGTGTTCGAATTCAACTTCATTTTCACATTCATGGATTGTATTGTTGTACCTTGAGGACCATTGTCATTATTGGTGGTTTCTCTTGTGCCTATTAACGGTCCACATCATTGGTTGGTAATTAAGTGGTTTTCTAGCATGTTCGACTTCGACACATTCATTCGCATGTTAGAATTCGTATGTTGATTAGGGTGGAATGGAGCGCAAGATATTGAGTTTTGTTTGATATGACTCAGGTTGCGTGGAGATATGTATTATTCATGATTGTACACATGTTTCTTCTGTAAGGATGGATGTGACCATATCGTGGGACTTTATATTTACGATGATCCTTCTATATCAGGTGGTTGCGTCCATACCTTGGGTCTTACATTTATGGATGATCCTTCTTATTTTGATGGTTGTGCTCATACCATGGATCCTTTCACATAGTCCTTTCTATCTAGATGGTTGTGTCCAGACTGTGGATTCATGTTTTGACATCAGATATGTATATTTATATGTGTCCTTGATTTGCAGGTCGCTTGATAGTTTTTGTTCTCGTCCTTGCAAAATATCCTAAAGCATCTCATCCATCACTCTCTGTTCTACCTTCATGCTTTAGGGAGAATCTATTACACAACATTTTGTGACACCTCCTGCACTTCCCAGTGTCATACCCCGAAGTGCCCGAAACTTGGAAATCATACAATGTACCCATCCTAATATGTAGTTCATATCCTCCCCAAAACACTGATGGAAACATGTCTTGAGCCTTCCCTAAATAAGTAGGCTCTAAAACCCTAATTTCAAGATCAGCGCGACTATGACACTAACAACTAGTGTTGGTCACGAGTTGAAATATTCTTGGCTTGCACTGCGAGCACGCTTTTCACTTGGATACCCACGCTGATCCCTAAAAGAAATGTTTTGCCAAAGAGGACAATAAGCTTTGTGCTCTAGAGCCTTCCAAAACGACGAGATGGAGGTTTTTCATTGAGGATGTGGTCGAATTTCCCAATATTTCCCTTTGACCTTATCCCTATGAGCTACCTCTTTGAGATGAGGGCCTTCCCCTATCTTTAGATAGATCCTAACTCCCTCTCCCTACCTATTTATTTGTCCTCTCCCATTCCCAAATGGTTGGTATTTGGTTATTTACACCCTTATGCTGAGATAGTGCCTACATGTTATTCATTTGGCTTGGAGAAGGAGTGCTTGGAGAGCTTGAGCTTGGACTTGGACATTCACTCAAGGAGATATTATTGACATCAAGGCTTGGTTGTATGCTTCCACCTTTATTATATTAATATATACAACTATTGGTTCACTTTCCATAAATTTTTGTGTTAATGCATAATTTATCTTAGTGCTCTTTGATATGTTAGGTGGATTACTTTCAATTATTCTATTTGTATTTGTATGCTTTTTTCTGTCTGTGATCTCTTGTGAAGGCATTCAAAGGCTGTGAGTAGTAGGACTGAGCCTAAGGCGTAAGCGATTGAAGGTCTTCAACATAAGAACGAGGTAGGCCATCTTCCTCTTCTCTCATTTTGATTGTAACTTAGGAAAGTGTCTTGTAGATTGTCACGTAGGTTGCTACTCCCACTCATTTGGATAGAGGGATCATCTTTGTCCGCAGAGAGGATTTACCTAGACAACATGAGGGTGCATTGTTGGCCCGCATAACAACACTCAAGATGGAGGATTGGGACTTCGGGGACCATGAGAAGTTCCCTTAGTTAGCATCCCCAAAATAACTTTCCAAGGTATACTATGAAGAATCAGAGGTTACACGGTTGGAACCAATGAAGTGGGTCACTGGTGTTGGGGCCGCAAGGCTCCTGAACATGCTTTGGGTGCCACATTTCAGCCGCACCAACATAAACACCATTTATGAGTGCCAATTTCTTACGCTAGTGCACGATGGGTGTCTTTGGCTAGGAGAACTCATCTTGACTACGGACATTCTAATCCACCAGATCACTTTACTACCATACCAAGCAGTGGATCCTGCAGAAGAGTTTGGAGGAAAAATACAAGAAAAGTGAGTTTGGTCTGATAAATAAGTCGCGTGGATACTCTATCTGCTCTATCTCGAATCATGTGATGCAGTTTTCTGCGTAGATATTAGTAGGGAAAGTAATGCGTAAGTGCCACGCAGACAAAGTACCGGCACTGGTAATCTCTTTGGCTGTGTAGTGTGCAAAAGGAGTCCAATATAACTAGGCTCAATACTTATGCAAGGAATTTTTGGAGAATTGTAGGGAGGCCCAAGATGAGGGAGGTGTTCCATTATGCCTGGTTGTTGCTAATTATAGCACTGGTGGAGTGGAGGACTCCTATGGACAGTTAGTTTCCTCCCCATAATTCAGACGTTCTAGAGGTGGTGAAGTTCTCTTCGCTCTAGGCTACAAAGGACCCCACGTGCATCATAGAGGCGAAGATCTTCTTGATCCTTTTTGAGATGGATCTGAGGATGATGATTAGCCATAGGCGAAGGCTATCACCCAAATTGTACGCGCAGTATGAGACCATAGCTGATTTCAAAGAATATTTCCACATTCTTCATATTCGCATGAGGAGGGATCCCCTAAAGATATGGAAAAATTTTCCTTACTTGGTGGTCAAGGAAAAAATAACAGGGGTCGTCAGCAAGTGGCCAAGTGATTGGCTCCCCCCGTTAGATGTTGATGCAGGTACTAGTAAGGCCCAGGAAGGTTCAACTATGTAGATGACGAAAGAAGAGAAAAATAAGGAAGCATAGAAGGCTTCTGCTCAGGAGAAAGTTGTGCAGGAAAAAAAAAGTTGTTCCCAGAGAAAAAGAAGTGACAGCCAAAGAAAGAGCAGCGCAAGAGAAAACGATGTCACAGGTCATAATTGACGTTGAGGAATTGGAAAAGGAGAAAACACTGGAGGAGGAGGAAACATAGATACACGATGAAGGAGGTACAAAGTTAGAATCCCCCTTTGTAGTCCAAACAAGAAAGAGGTAAACCTCAACTGGGATGCGCAAGAAATAAAAGTCTGACTAATTAGCAAGTGAGAATCCTTTAGTCCTTATTAAAGGGGATGTAGATGAGATTGGTCAAAGCAACATGTGCGGAGAAGATCCAAAAGCTAGCTGCTGCAGTGAAGGAATCTAAAGATGAAAGCGACTGAGTCTGGTTCGAGCTGCAATTGTAAATACCAGAGCTACAATTGAAGTTGCAACCCATGACTCCTCTAAAAGTTAGAGAGCAGTGTAGAGTTTCTATCAAAGAAGGCATGGAAACTTTATAAGAAGCAATAAAGAGATGAATTGAGCTCTTTGAGCAAGCCATGGAGTTATGGAACTTTCTACAGGAGGATCTAGCTCTGCAAAAGGTTGGAGCAGATATCAGAGAAAAGCAAAGGCAATTCGATGAAATCTGATCGGCCGCACACACACTGGCATAGTACAATGGTTCACACTATTGCAGGAAGGAAAGCCTACTGGCACTAGTACAATGGTTCACACTATTGCAGGAAGGGAAGCCTATACAAAATGAAATTGATGAACTGCGATGCAAGGAAGAAATTATTTCTACATGAATGCAACCATGGATAGATGAGGCCAGCCAATTGCCTCTGACTATACAAAGTAAGCTCAAGGGTATGCAACAGACTCAAGGGATCATGGGCCTTGCAGTTGAAGGCCCAACTACTAAACCGCCAACCTACAAGTTTTGAAACTAGAGTTCTGCGAACTGCAGGGAAAGATTGAAGCACCAACAAAGTGAATCAAGGACGAGTCACGAAATTTTGTTGGGGGCCTGTTGGGATAGGGTCCCCTAGGATAAAGTTTTGTAATAAGTTTTGGTATAATTGTAAAGTCTCCGTGTTTTGAGGGAGCGAAGAACGAAGGTCATAGGAGTCAAAAGGGGCTTTAGTCCCTTAATTTGCTAGAAGATAGGGAGTTTTGTGACCCACCAATGGTGCATAGACCATGGTATTGTAAGAGCGAAGGTTATATATAGAAGAGTCATAATGAGTATAGGAGGTCATTCGATAATAGTAGATCATTGCATGTGCAATCAAGCTAAGGTAGGAAATTATGTTTCCTGTACTTAGGTGAAGGGGAAGGCTACTGTTGCTATGTGCGTAGAGACCTTGGTAATTATACAAGTTGAGTGTGTGGGTCACTGAAGCTAAGTGCACAAGGAAGAAGAGTCTGTAACATCAAGGAATACATCTAATAAAGACTAATTTGAGCTATACTTATGTATCTATGCATCTATCTTTACTTGTGCAATTTCTGTATGTTTTCTCTGTTATTCTAAATTTATATGAAGTAATGCTTAATCGATGTGTGAAAGTAGCAGACCTGCTTATTTACTTACTGTTATGAATGTTTAAAGAATTTCGTGAAGGTTTAGATTTTGTTTCTCCGAGTTACTAAAATTATTTATATGTTAAGGGTTAGGGTTCACGAAGACTAGAAGAAGCCCTAGAAGCCATAGGAACCCATCACACTAACCTCTAGATGCAAAAACTTAGTTTTGTCATCCCCAAATACTACTTTGGGTGAGACTGCAACCTGCGTTACAAAGGTTTTTGCCGAAAGGGTCAGTAGTTAGGGTTTTGTTGGTTGGCGCAACTAACTTTGATCTTGGGTCAAGACCCATCAAACCAACAATGACAATTCATGAAAATTTTGGGAATGGATCTAATACATGTATATATGATAAATAGGATCCATTGACACCAAATTTTCCTCTTGAAATAGACCAGAACAATGTTTTCACACGGTGTGACACTTCCCATGGCAAAAGACAACACTTACGAAAGTAAGGGAAAAGTGAAAACGACACTTGCAAAGGCTAAAAGAAGGTGAAAGAGACACATGCCATAGTGAAGATAACATGAATGTGACACTTATTAAAGTGAACACAAGCAAAAATGATAGTTGTGAATGTAAAAGATACAATTGCAAAAATAAAGGTGCGCTAGAGCGACAATTGAGAAAACTCATTGAAATAGAAGTACAATTTCAATCGAAGTAGGAGGATTGTCAATGGAGAGTGCGCACTAAATGTTGACATGTGTTGCATGGTACATTATGCTTATGGATCTTGTTCTCACTATCACCAGTGATTGCACAAACCTTATCCTTAACAGTTGCACAATGCTTATGTAAGCTTGCATCGAAAGAAGTGCACTTGTAAATTCTTTAAAAAATGAGCATGCATAAGAAAGTGAATTTGACACTTAGAAGAGGAATCAATATTGTACAAAACATCAGATGACTACGAAGTGACCACAAAATGATAGATCACAATATCCTTAGTAGGCTCCAAAATTCAAGTGTAAGCACGATTTTGGAGGGTGTTTGTCGTAGCGACAATGGGTTCCATGTCAAAACACATATTATTGGACCATTATAGCCATTCCTAGGGATTATGCGCCATGTGTGGGAACCAATTTCATCCATAGGCCCAAAAAAGGGAATATTTCTCATAATGGGAAATCATAATAGGCCACACTATGGTTAAAGGTAACAATACAAATTCTTAGGTCATACAATTTTCCTTTATGGTTGGTAAAGCATGCACACAACCTTTGATTGTAACATCATCACTAGGGTTAATCAATTATGCATGGACCTCTAGGGTAGGAGAAGTTACATAGGGAATATTTGGCCTACAAGCATGTTACAAGGGTCATTTCAATATATGTAACACCAAGGATGACTCTCAATTAAGAATGTTCTAGTGCTAAATGTTATGGTCTAAGGCCATATAAATCGTATAAGGGACTCATTCAATCATATGTGATGCCTTAAAACACCACATGTGCCCTAGATAGAGAACATTCAACTTATGAATGATATATGGATGCCATTTTATGGATTCGTGCACTAAATATGGTTCTCTATGTATATTTCATGTTTTATGCATGCAATGTAGGATATTAGACCATAACATTTTCCTTTGTAGCTAATGGGCCATGTATGAAGCCTTGGCCACCACATAAAATGTCCATGGGAAGTATTTGGCCTACAAGTGGGATATGGCTACCATTTTGATGTTTTCACCATAATAATTTACCAAGGCCATAAAACATGGCCTTAAGCCATAATATTTTCCTTTATGGTTCATGGGTCATGAAAATGGTCCCATGTCATCACATGGGACCCATTTAGATAATATTTGGCCTATAAACAACATATGGTATCAATTTAAATATTTATGACAAGAAGAGTGACTATTAAACCTAAGAAATGTTCTACTGCTTAAATTCGGCATATAAGGCCATACTAATTGTGTTTATGAATCTTGTACCAAGCACAATTACCTACACTATATCACATAGAGCCTGCATATGAACTTACCTACCACATAGGGCCTTAATGTAGCTTCCACTTTGTTACAATGGTCAATGTTATAGAAAAATGCAATGGGACAAATTTTCATTAACCAAGCTATAGAATGCACCTATTGATGCAATTGTTTGTGTGTGTATGTGCGTTATTTTGTTGCACTCATGAATTCATTCGAGACCATAGCCCTTTAAAATATCCTTGAAAGTACATATATGGATAACTCCACACATGTGAGTTATGAGCACAAACATGTCTTCCACTTGGAATTCGGGTGGTCTATGTAGGTCAACTTTTGAAAGCCATAATTTTTCTTATAAACTTTGTTTTTGGATTTCTTTAACTCATTGGAAAATTTTCAACATGCATTAACCCATGGAAAAATAAATTATTCTTTGATGATCATGGTTGGGTCTTTAAATATAAGTTACATTGATTCATTGGAAAATAAACTTAAACTAATAGTCTTGTGAGCAATTCTTGATCATGAAGGTTGGATCACAATAAAAACATTCAAATATTATAATATAATCTAATGTTGCTTAATTATCTTGTTCATTAAAATATCTAAATAATTGTGCACATTCTTCATGAATTTGTATTCCTCTTTATTTTCCTATGGTGTGCAATCCCTTAATGTGTAGTAGAAGAAGGACCTTGGGTTTCCACTGGAAGTAGTTGAATGGACTAAGAATTAGATTAATAATGAGTCAATCCATCCTATTTGGGTTATTAAATCCCAGATGACCTAAAATAATATGATTATATTCTTCACAAACTCGTCCAATGATCTAAGTGGATTTTAAGCACAAACATGAGATCTAATTGTGTAAAAAATATTATGATAGAAATTGAAAGAAAAAAGAAGAAGAGACGATGAAATTAATCTTAAATAGAGTAAATAGCTCAAAGAACCAATTTTAATTACTTCCTAAATTTGTGTGTATTATTTCTTGACATGAATACATATGTATAACACTCCCTTGAGAGGAGACAATGCACACTAGGTTTGGGTTCCATAGTGCATGCATATAGAAACTAGAAAAACACCTTACCTTGTTTAGTAAACTGGTCCAAGAATAGGGTTGTAGGATGTAAAATATGTATGAGTCAATAATAGAGTTGAATAAGTATAATATGAACAAAAAAAGTGATAAATGAGAAATAACTCGCACAATCAACCCGTAACTCCATAATAACAAGAAAACCTAAGGAATAGGACTAAATGTCAAAGATTAAGGTGATAATGCAAGTGGATAGAGTTATGGATTGGAAATTTCCCAAAATAAGAGAGGAAGTGCAAATAACCATGTCATTTCCTAGTAACTACCATTTCCATTTGTCATCTTAGGTGGCACCCTTGTGAAAAATAGACTTACTAAAATAGAAAAATGGCGAAAATATAAAGTGACCCTAAAGGGTGGGAAATGTCTAATAGGTCATAAAATTGGGTCAGAAGTGGCGCTAATGGTAAAAATAGAAAGTGACCCTAAAGGGTATGGAATAGGCTAGTGGGTGATGAAAAGTGGTTATAAGTGATCCTAATGTGTATATACACCAACAATCAATGGATAGTACAAACCATACTAAGTCCATTTTTACCATAGGTGGAAATTCCTCATTGTAGTTACTTATATGTACCTATGAGAAGCCCTTTTCCACTAGCCAAGCCTTATTCTTGTTCGATAAACCATTCTGTTCAATTTTTTTTCTTCGGTAGATTGACTTACACCAAACATGTTTTTTTTTTCATGGAGTAGATCTATATCTCATGTGTGAGCCTCCATGAGAAAGTTGTGCTTCTCCTACATAACTATGTCCCTCTAAAAAAATATATGGCCTCTTCAAAGGTTTGAAAATTCATGACAGTAACAATATAGCAAAGGATCAATAGCAACAATTTCATGGCAATAGCAATCATGGAACTCTTGAAACTAAGAACATGTATGTCTAGTGTTTGTGGATCTCCAAAAAAAAATATTGTTTCATGTAGTATCTGGCATGCCTTGCATGGTGCTCTTATAGGAAGCACGTGAGAAGAACTTGTAACCTATAGATCTACAACCTAACCCTCATCATGAATCCCATCATCATAAGAAGAGGAAAAGAAGTCCTTGTCATAAAAAATAAATGTAGTTGGATCATTATCTACATTGTTAATGGAATTCAATATGAAAATTAGATTGGATATATATTTAGAACCATCTTGAGAGAAGCTCAAAGACCTCACTTTAAAACAAGAACTCCTAGAAATAACTAGTTGATTGGTCATGGTGTTGATAGGCTAGTATCTCTTAATTCCATAAAGATATCCCACAAAAATGTTAGATAGTTTTTTTGATCCCGACACATGGCATATTTCATCAAGGATGTGAGCCCATGCCTAAGATCCAAAGACTTTGATATGATTTACTATGGGATTATAACCACTCCAAGCTTTGAAAAGAGTGTCACTTTTCAAGGCTTTACGAGGAACTCTATTAGATATACATGCACAATTAATGGTGTTTTCTAAAAACTTTGGAGAGAAAGATTAATATTCTAGCAAAATTTCAATTTCCTTAACATATATATTATTTTGTTTAGCCACACCATTATACTAAGAAATGTATGGGGAAGTACCCTACAAATAAAAGATTGCAAAAGCACAAAACCATTCAAACACGTTGTTCACATGTTCCCCTCCCACCAACACCCCACTAACTATACATATACATTTAATGACCTTCTCAAAGTGCTTCTCAACAAACAAGTGTTTGTAGTCCTCTAATTTTTTATTGAGAAATGAAACCCATGGATATATTTAATAACCATAAATTAAGGTCAAGGCATATTTAGCCTTGATTATGAGATGGACCAATCATATCAATGTGTACTAGCTCTGAAAATTGAGTATCCCTCCACACTTTTTCATTGTCATATTTGTTCTTTGGAAGCTTTCCAAAAATGCAACATTGAAAAATGCCTACAAAAAAATAGTCATTTAGAAACCCTATAACCATGATTTTCTTGTTTACATGCAACTACATAGTGGTAATTGAGATGTCCAAAGTGATCATGCCATGATCTACTCACCTTATCTAAATATGTAAGAAGGATATTAGGAGGAACCTTGGGAACATTGATCTATAATATTCATTACCAACAATCCTTGTAGCACCAATTTTCATATCATAATGGACATGGTATCAAGTGTAACCTCAAGTTTCTTATTTGAACCAAAATAAGTCATATAGTATATTTTAAGAAGAGATTGATTGGAAATTAAGGCATGCAAATAAAATTTTGGAATGTCCTATAATCCACATCAATATACCCTCTCATATAGACCTCAACAAGGGTACTATCACCCATTAATGTATATACTGATACTCCAAACTCAATGAAAATTCATATTGAGATGAATCCATGTTATGTGAAGAACTTAAGTCAAGCACCCATGAAGAAGGTTGAGATGTAACTACTACGTGTGCTAGAGTTAGGGCATTTCTTTTCCATTTTCTTTTTCATGCTTTTGAACAATTTCTTACATATGAACTTTGCTTGACAAAAGAATCACCTTGATATTAGTCTTTTGAAGAATATGAGTAAGATGACCAAGCTAATTCTTCATGCATAGACTTACTACCATAGGCACAATTGACCTTTTCATTCTTAAGGTTTTCACATTGTGAACAAGAAGACTAGGGAGAATATTTGATTTCTACACATGGTCCTTGTCATCTTTGTTTCACATTTTCTACTTATTGTTGTTTGAGTTTTTTAAATACTTCTCGGTGTCCTAATTTGTAGTGAATGAATATGCATCTGACTACATTAAAGAACATTTTTTTAGAAGCTTATCTTTCTTCTTGGTGAGTACAACAATGAAATTATCAAGTGATCACATCTTCCAAATAGTATTAAGAGAATTCTTGGTGCCTAAACGTGACATCAAAGTAAAACTATAAGAATATAAGTTGAAAATACAATTTAAAAATGTTGTTTTATTATTTTCCCTCTAAATATATTTACCCTTGGGGATGATATCATCATATTGAATCTTACTTTTTCTTTTAAAGTTGATTTTGTTATTATATTTTTTGTTTCAAGGCCCATATTTTACTTCAAAATTCCCCTAGTGTGATAAGACATATGATATGTGACATATGTTAAACAACTTTAGATTTTAGCCTCTAATGTAGGTTCAACTGTAATTGCCAATGTGATTCTAAACAATAATCTAATACTTATAATAATCAACATCTTTTATTGCCACCCATAGTAATTGAATAGTGTAAGAAGAGGAACTTCAATTTGATCGATTCTACATGAACACCAATCCTATTATGGGTTTGTGATTTATGTAGTAGAATTGAGTTTCTTTAAATCCATGAAATAAATATAAGATAGAGAATTATATAGCTTAACGTAAGAGTGCTTACAACATAATTAAGTGACTATGGAATATAGTCTCCCATAGAATAAAAAAGTTCCTTCTTCAAATTTATGAAAGATATTGTAGAAAATATAATTTAGTAGCATAAAGAAAAAATGTTTTCAACACCACAAATTTTCCACATAATTGTGACTTATTTATTGAAATAGAAGAGGGATCCCACACCATGAAATCAATTTTTATACATTCGTGCAAACTTTTCCAGCGCCTTGAATAATTTCCCTGGCTAAGGAAGTGAGATTTTCAATGATCTTGGCACAAATGTGCACCAACAAATCAAGCCACAATAACCTCATTCAAATCTATAATTTCTTTCTTGTGCAACAAGACTTCTCTTAACATCTTAGGCTCTAATAATATGCGAGATTTGGCTAAGTAACTAAACTATAGAAAAATTATTTCCTTTTGTTGTAAATTTACGATATAATGGGTATGGAATCAAGATGAAGAGTTTAAAGAAAAAAATCAAATAAGTAAAACCACAATTTTGTAAAATAGTAAAGTTATCCTTATCAACTTACTAATCCACCGAATAATATTCATCTAAGAAATACAAATAAAAGTCTTTTCTATAGTTATTTGAGAAATAAATATGTGCATGAAAATGCCACAAATCTCTCCTTAAAGCAATGGAGAAAAAAATTAAGTTTAATTGCCCATGTGCATGAAATTACTAAAGAAAACAATGCATGAAAGGAAAACAACAACACTAAAGTAAGTGCACACACATATGCACCAAGAATAATGCAAATATAAATATCCTAAAAATAATCAAAATTGCATTTTACATACCCATATATTCATATTTGTGAGCATAGTTCACTACAATTACAATCAATCTAGATCCATAATAAATTATTAGAAAATTTACATCTCAATAAATTTGATGCCTCTTGGTGCTTGATTGCAACAACCCTACTAAAATTATCCCCTGTTTCTAAGCAATTGTAATTACACAAAATCTAATAGATGGGAGATGGCCTCCAATTTGCTTGAGGTGTAGATTGCTTGAGGAAATGAGAAAAATTAAATACATTAGCCATGGTTGGCTGAGACAATAAAATAAGTTGATTGAGAATTAAAGTTAACTGCAAAGGTAAGGATTGGGTCATACATCCTTAGCCTCTAACAACAAGAAAATAGGGAAAAAATTACTTAATGGAGCTGGCATGTTCGTATTTTCGAAGAGGAGTGGGTTGCGTGGAGCTTGGAAAAAAGAGGAAAAACAATGTCAGTTAGGGGACACGAGTGAATGATATTTTAAGAATCCCGAAGCGGAACATTGGGAATAATCACTAATTCACCATAGACTATGGGTGTGCAAGGAAAAAAAATACCAGTTGAAGAACCCTTGCGAAGAGGCTTGCTAGGAAGAAAAATATAAAGACTAGCCAAAAGAACCCTTTTGAAGAGGATTGCTGGGAAAACAAATACATAGATAAGTTGAATAACCCTTGTGAAAAGGCTTGCTAAAAATAAATTACAGAGAACAACGATTAACTGAAGGTTGAAGGAATACATCAGAAACTTGATAATTGAAGAACGTATTGCATTGGATAAGAAACTCTCAAGTGTTTATGAGATTGACGAAACACCAAGAGTTTCCTTGGGGTCAAAAATTTGGTGTTTGTCTGACTAATGAATAACTCGTGGAAGTGATTCTTATGTCTAGTAGTAGCTTATCGACTGAAGAAACTCTGTGTAGTGTGGATTATCATCTCCTAATAGTGAGTTGATAATTATATGTTGTATGGTATCCTAAAAAGGATGTTTATATCGGTTGTAAGTCAAGAATACTACGAGGAAACCTATGTAGCTAGTGGATGAATGTGCTATGTCCTTGTAACATCTTGGTGAGTAGAAAATATGGTTGTGTTTCCTTTCTAAAAACACTCAACCTTAAGCACTGGAATCTAGCTTGAAGGTGACAACTGCAACAAAAAATTACTTGTAGCTTGTCTATGGTTGGGTGGAGAGTTGAAGTCCCACTTTCATTTGGAACACTTCTACACTGTATAACATAAGTATCTCTTATGTTCTTTAGTCACCACAAGAATATGTTTTCATTTCTTATTTGAACTGGTGCTAATGATGTGTGAAGCATGATTTTTAATTTATTGTTCACATGGTTGGTTAATTCATTGTTGAGATTATTTTAAAGGGCTAGAACAATGTGCAGTTTGGGCTTGTAAATCTATTTGGGAATGAGATTCCTATTTAACTATGGAATGTTGAACCCTTATAGAAGTTGTGGGCATTGTGTGGTGCCCTATTTTCTCCCATGAGATTGTTTTTTATGTTTCCATTAAAAGGCCTGCAAATCTTTGAATGGATATAAGTAATTAATGGCTTAATAATTTCATTGAATTTGAATGGAGAAGTACCTGTCTAGTTTAAATTGTTGACAAGACAATTTTTCATTAACTCCTGGTTTTGAGCCCCATTGGGGTAAGTTGTACCGCCAATTTCCCAGGGTTGTAACTTAGGCATACAATCTCCATTTTTCTAACATAATAACTTATTTCGAAGATATCCATTAGGAGGCGAAAAAAGAGTATATGACATAGGTTCTGGAACGTTTCTGCTCTTTTTGTTTTCCCATATTTTAGACACAACCATGGTGAAGATGAAAATACAAAAGATAAGCATTAGATGCATCTCTTATTCACATGATATGCATTTATAATACATTGGAGTGACTCTTGGATTCATCTTCCAAGGTATCTTGGACTCCCTTTGATTGTTCAACTTCCTCATCATAACCCTTAGAGGATTAGGTGTCCAACATCCCTCCCCTTAATCTGAAGGGGTATGTGTGAGTCCAAGAAGAGAGCTGTAATACAAAATGTGCAAAAATGCATGATAGCACTAGGCTAAATGTGCTCTCTGAAATATTGGTATAAGGTGGTGGTTTAGGGATGACCACCAACACTAGAACACTTAGTGTAGTTCCCAAAACTCTTCCAAATGTAGCAAGAAGTTCAAATCTTTTGTTAAAGGAAGTGTTCCTAATGTTCTAGAGAGGGAGACCTTCAACTTGGAAAAGGGAGGTCTACAACCTGTGGTGGTTTAAGGATGACCACCAACTCTGGAATGCTTAATGCAATTCCTGGAACTCTTCTAGAACTGGCAAGAAGCTGAAGTATTCTTCTAGAGAACGTGTCCCCAATTCTTTGAAGAAGGAGAAGATCAACCTAAAAAGGGAGGTCTCAACCCCACATAGATTGTTTAAGGCTGACCACCAACCAAAGGAATGCTTAGGGGCATCTCTGTCTCTGGATACAACTTTTAATATGGTATGGCAGGTTGTGGCTCAGGCTCACTTGATGTGGCTTTGAAGCTTGTATATGACGATTAATCCCCCCCCGTTAGATACAAGGTGAGAAGATGAAGAAAAATCAAATACAAGACACTTTAACACTCTAGAAGACATTCTGACATATGACTGAAATATCTTCTTGGTTGTTGAATCCCATTGCCAAGAAGTGATCCATCAAAGATGAATATTTGTTCTTGCAGGAGGCTTTCTTTTGAAGCATCTATTTGAAGAATTAGTGGTTTTATGAAATTTATCACATGGATGAAGATAAAAATAGTGATATTTATATGGCCAACTCAGTCAAAATGTTGGCATTTAACAATATATTGTAGTTGTTGTGGAAGAGGACCAAAATCTAGAATAAATGAAGATGAACTATCATAATGAAATCCAACACTCTAAAGCTGGATGGGCTTTGAGTAATTTGGAATATGACAGAAAACATCCTTTTCATATCCAATTCTAGTTCTGTGATTTTTATTTTTAAGTTCTCCCCAAGGTCTGATGATGGTCTTGGGAAGTGTATGCTAAATTTTTGCATCTACATCCAAATCGACTCCTTCATTGGGTACTAGATCAACATTCTTGATTTGTTTTTAATGGGAGTTTGTTTCAATGTTACTGATTTGACCACTTGCTAGATGTTGATGGGTGTCATGGTGCTTATGTTGTTGTAAATCATCTTGTTGAAGCTGAGATTCAAAATGCAAAAATTCAATCTTTTCATGTGCATTTTGCATACATGTTGGAATGTCTTTCAGAATGGCATTATCAATCATGATTGTATTATGGACAGTAGAATGCATTAAATTGTTTAGTAATCCCAACACTCCATCAACCATTTTCTAACAATTTATATTGTTGAATGAAATCCAAAAATCAAATAAAGGATGCTCCACAAAGTAGGAATTCAATGTACTAGCGTTAATGCTTCTCATCATATATGAATAAACAACATTATAGTAGCATATAGGTTGGACCAACATATAATAACCAAGGAAAAAGACAAAGATGTAAATTATTTAATGTTGCATAGTCAGCGTACACACCAACCAATAACAAATCACAACATATTCATAAATCTTATGGTTGTGGAGGATGTTGCAACCCTTGGACTTGTTGCTAGATGTATTTAGCAAGATAATGTTAACATTGTCACTAAATTCCCCTTAAACAAAATAGTATTGTTAGATATTAGTGAAACCCATGCTAATTAAGACAATATATGTATTAATGCTCATCAATAGCTCATAGCAGATAACCAAAACACACAACCAAAAATTCTATCTTTGGAGTCAAAAGAGCCAAATAAAACACATGGAAAAAACTAGCTCATTCTGCTCAAACATACATTTTATAGTGCCAGTGTTGCTTCCAGTAAGCTCATGCGAAGTCAATAATTCACCGATCAAAATGGTCTTTCAAATAGCTCTTTTGATAATGTAATGGAAGTAATCCAAATGAGTGAGGACCCTTACTATGACATCTATGCATGTGAATCAAAGGTTAGACCACTAAAGCCACAACCACATCCATTAATGAAGAAGGGTGGTTGCACATGGGTTAAAAGGATATAGCCGCACAATCTTGTGGACTTGTGCTTCAACCAGGTGGTGAGCTCCAGTATTGTAGCAATAATGCTACAACTCCTGAGGCTTCCTGTCTCTCATTTTATCAACCCGGTTGTTCGTACAAACTTGGAAGCGACGGTGCTATATGCACAAGTACTAGTTCTTGTCGCAGCTGTCACTTGGTCAGCTGGCACAAGTCCGCTAGGGCTCAAGCCAACTTCTATAGGCTCATAGAAGAAGCTTTATCAATGATGGATGAAAGCTAGCTCAAAGGAGACTAAGCTAATTGACAAAAAGTAATTCAACGCATGTAACCCTAGGAAACCCTAATCTGACTAGTCTAACCTCTATAATGCAATGAGGATGAGTAATGATTCTACCAATGCTGCTACTACATCTAACAAGTGGGAATGCATAAATCTACACTACTAACATTACCAAGGACATGTTTTATGCTTTTTCATTAAGGAGGTGGAGTGATTGTGTTTTGCTTGCTTATTAGGGTTTGATTGTGCAGATTAGGTGGAGAAGGAAGGAAAGCGTGGGATAGGTTGGGGAGGCTAAGTGAGGTCCCTATGGACCCTTGGCATCCATCCACAGAGGTTTCCCATGTGCAGGAGCTCAGCAACCGCGTGAAAGACCTCCTACAAGATGTCTGCAGGGGATTCTACAGGAAACTCAGGGTTTTCTACAGGATGTCTCTGAATTACTACAGGATGTCTCTGAATTGCTACAGGATGGTTCTGAATTGCTACAGGATGGTTTGCCGAGGAGAACTGAAGTGAGGAAAAGGTGATGGACGGGTAGGAAGGGATGTGAGAGGTAAGGGTCAGGCTAGTGATGACTCAAGAATGGGAGGATGAGATGGAAAACAGGTGGAGGGAGCGTATTGGAGTGATGGACGTGAAAGGTCAAAGAATGAGGCCAAGTGAGGATTAGGAGATATTTAGGAAAGGGCAGAACGCTGTGTAAGGCAGAGAAACGTGGTTGTATGCAAGGTCAAAAAAGAGAAGATGGCAATGAACGAGATAGAAGAGAGTATAAATAAAGCAAATGACCGAAACTGTTGATCAAACCAAGAAAGCGTAAACCTACACTAAATATACCGTGACCTTCTTTAACAGTGATCCAAAACGCAAGTAGAATTATGTATGGGACTGTGGTGAAGAGATGTGTGGTTTGTATAAATGACAAGGAAGCATCTAAATCCAAATCATAATTGTATCAACCAACTTCATGCATATTTTTGGTGGTCTGCTACGTACTGCACCCCAATCTTCAAACGAGATGGCCGTGAGCCTTAACAAACAATTTTAATGGAGCTCCAATGAATATCATACATCAACTGCTACGCTAAACAAGTGAGAGGAATTGCACCATAACCAAAACCTATATGACTCATAAAAGAATCGAATTACAAGGCTGCCATTCACATTGCATGTGCAAATAAACTCAAAGTGCTAGAAAAAGAAATAGAACAATACTAAAACAGAGGGGATCTATGGCTCTCAGGTTGGGCCCTAACCTGAGAGCTATAGTCTCCTAATGAAAACTCAGGAATCGATCACAATCTGTCCTCTTTATTCATATCTCAATGTCATGCCAAACTGGCTTACAGCAAAAAGGAAAACAAACTTGGACTGATTACA
>APFE031517232.1:83725-147958 GCA_000404065.3 Pinus taeda
TTTGTGAGGCAGTCAACAGTTGATGACTGCTGTTCCTGTAGGACAGCTGGCTACTTTTGAGGCTCGGAGGGGAGATTGATAGGAGCTCGGAGTTCTCGGTGGGAATCACGAGGACTGTCCCAATACTGTGGACATCCTTCCAAAAAATCAGCAGTGCCACCTTATGTCTCCTTACTCCCTTTACGTTGTCTTTTGTTCCCCTTTTTCCATGCAAAAACCTGAAATCACAATGCATTAGTCACGTGGATAAAGTGTCTAGCCTTCCTCCTACAAACAACACGAAATAACTAAGAAATGCATGCATAAGCAAAGAAAGATGAATGGCTTGAGCAAGTAAAGTGGGCCAAATTAAGCCCGAATTGTACCAAAATTGGGGCTCATCACCAGGGTCACAATATATACAAGTAATACCAAGTCGTGGAAGGGTCAAGTAATGGATAGTCTATGGAATGAAAGATAGAGAGGGTTTTGGCAAGAGAAAGTCATTTAGGAGACTTTTCCAAGGTTTCTAATGGTGTGAGGTAGAGAACATAGGATTGGACTATGACAAGTGAAATATAGTCAGGGTTTCTCATGCATACATAGAGAGACAAACCTACAAATCATAGCATGAGAAAGAAAGGTAGTGCTCTAGAGAAAATAATATGACATAAAGAAGCACCGTATAGTAGAGAATATGACAGAGGGACAATTCAATAGAGAATGAAGCAAATCTTAACATTATGAAAAGTCTAGTTTGATATGCCTATTAAGCATGGGACAAAGGAATAATTATGAAACTCCATCATAGAAAATAGTCCAAGGAACTAATTCATATAAACCATCGAATGAACCATTGCATATGAACTAGAGCACTAGAAATGAATAAATGCACAAAACTTCAAATTCCGACCATAATTCACATAACTCAGCATTCAATATAGAACTCAACACACATATAATAAAAACCACAACTCAAACTTGAACGCACGACCATGCCATCAATGCAATTCAAAATGCATACCATTGCAGTCTTCAAAAAATGGATCTTAAAGCACAAGCTCGGGTCTGATATTCATATTGAAATGAAATGGAGTTATCAATGCACCAACCAATGGAAGAGTAAGTCATGACTTGTAGAGAATGTTGTTATTGTGTGTGCCTTGGATGGGAGGTCTACCTCTTTGCTAACTACATTTGTTTTTGGTAGAGTGTCAGGCTTCTTCCAATTCAAGTCAGCTTAAAGAAAGGAAACAGTCTTGGATAGAGATGGTAGCGAGTGGGTCACTCAATTTTTTGAAGCATGTAGAGGACAAGCAGGATTCCAATATTATTGCATGGAAGAATGCAAAAAGTGAAGTACTCACAAATGTTGCACGATCACCAAAATGGTATCACTCCAGGGAGGCAGGATTGGCGATACAACTAGCCATAAAACCAGTGGCTCAAATTGGAACAAGGCCAAAATTCGCCTGCTCTGCTACCATGTTAGGCACAACCATGGCAAAGATGAAAATATGAAAGATAATCATTAGATGCATCTCTTATTCACATGATATACATTTATAATACATTGGAGTGACTCTTGGATTCATCGTCCAAGGTCTCTTGGACTCCCTTTGATTGTTCAACTTCCTCACCATAACCCTTGGCGGATTAGGTGTCCAACACTAGAAAGCATCCTTTACGACCTCAAAATGACTCCTTTAGGACCCGAAAAATTGCTAAAAATATAAATTTGTGCTAGAGTTAAGGAAATTGAAAGGAAACAATGTCGAGGGTCCAAGTGGAATATGCAGGTTTCAACCAACATCCACCTAGATCATCATGTATGTGTTAGACACTAAAAAAAAATCACTATTAGGTAACCTTAAGAAATGTAGGTTTTTTCAATTGTATTTAGTGTATTTGAGCATGTGGTTCATCGAGGGGAACTCAAGATAGATTCCATCAAGACAGGGCATCCACAAATACCCGATTCCTATTCAATTTTTTGAATTAGGAAATTTGTGGAGGTAGTCTAGTACCTATGAAATCTCTTAACGTCCGTTCTAGTGGTAGCTACACTAGTCCATGCCATAATAGCCCATGGTAAGAATTTCTAGTGGGGAAAGAATCAACATAAATCTTTTAATGATTTGAAATGAAGTACTAGTTAAGCACTAATTCTTGCATTGTTTGACTTGTACAAGCATTTCAAACTAGAGATGGATGCAAGTGGATATGTTACGGCAAAGGTCTTGTTTTAAGGAGGTAAGTTAGGTATATATCATTCCAAAATGTTTCATGGGGGATGGGGGAGGGTGCGATGATCCTGAACTACATAACAGTAATGGTGAAAATTCAATGTAATAAAAGTTAATAAAGGAAAAATAATAACCATGGTTATGGGACACTTATTCCAAACTGAATGTTGGGAAAGACATCCTAGTGTGGATGTTCATTTGGTTTATTATGGCTAAGGAAATTGGGAAAGACAATGGCAAAGGAATTTTTGGCAATTTATTTATGAAAATAATGGAAATTATGAGAAAAGGAAGGTGAAAGGTCACATGTTGCATGTGAGGATGAAAATGAAGGAAAATAATGGAAAATTAAAGAAAATAGATGCCTAATTATTAAAAAGGCTTCTGAGTATCAGTTGGTACTTTTTGTTAGTTCAGTTTTGGAGCTCTCTCTATTCTCTCTCTATCATACTCTTGGACACTTAGAGTTTTCTTGGAGCACTTCAAAATTTGATCAAGAAAGGAAAAGAAGGTAAAGAGGAAGCAAAGATAAAGCAAGGAAGAGCAAGATCAATCAAATACAACGGGTTTACTTGCAAGTATTGATTTGCATGTGTGATTCCTTGCTAGATTTGGAATGCATGGTTATGCATGTTTGTTATTGGTTCTCTTTCTGTCATGGTTATGGGTTTTCCTAGGTGCGACAATTTTATTCAACCTTGCCTTGCCATTTCTAGATAGCCATGGTGAGATGGGGTTGTCATGTTTTGGTTGAGCTCAATTGTCGGATGGATTTGAAGTTGAGTGAGGTGGATCTCTGAATGAAAGAACACATGGCCTAGTGATGCCTAAATTAGACTATGGATTTTGGTAAAGCCATTGGGCTAGTGACCCCCGAACCAGATTGTGGGTTTTTGTAAAGGTAGGTATTGTGTGCCTCGGTGGGCCTACGAATCCTTGACCAGTGAACGGTCGGATATACGGTAAAACCTAGAGGTGGTTTCCTTTGATTAGGCATAGGAATCCTGCCATTGAATGGGAGGATATATGGTAAATCCTGTAGGGTGGTGTTTAAATTATGGCCTAGTGAGCCTTGGATCAGGCTGTGGGTTGCAGTAAAGCCTAGAGACTAGGAAATAGGAAAATTCCTCATGGTGTAGGTGGGAAAATCCAGTGGCATCCATTCTTGTTTATGATTTAGTGATTCGATGAGGAATTACAATTAAGACTAATTTTATTGATGAGGGTGAGGTGGTTTAGACTCGGGAATCCATGGTTGGTTCTTTTGGTTTGAGTCCCACATTCATGCTTGGAATATGGCACAGGGGTGATTGGCTAAAGAGAGACTTGGCTCAGCTAATCTACAGTCAGGTGGAACATGGTAGTCCCATACTAGGTTCGCTTTTTCATTCATTAATAAGAGTTTCTTTCCTTTTTATTTTATGCGAAAATGTATTGGATTATATGTGGAATTTATGGCTATTGTATCCTCATTATTTATGTTGTTTATATGTTGGTTATGATAGTGAAAATGTATGGTTGTCATCATGTTTTTATCTATGAATGAATGAGCAATGAATATATGACCTAATACATGATAATGCAACTAATGTGATAAGGCACCAATGCTTCTTAGCGATTCTTAGATAAGTATGAGACCCCTATGCTCAGGTCTATTGTTTAAACCTATAGAACACATAATTGTGATATGTTTTACGAAATGTTTGTCATGGCTAGTAGGGGTGCAACAAGTCTTTGTTTAAGAATTTGCGTTGGCATCATTGTTGTTGTGTTTCTTTTCATTTCTGTGAATTCCGTGAAGTTCTAGATAGTTATTAGGTCTTATCCCTGGAATTTATCCTTAAATCTGATATTTTCTGGCATATCAATGGAAGAAAAAGGCTACAGTCACACTGAAGCAGACTCATGGGAGCGACTAGGACCCTTAGTCACTTAGAGGGATTGGCAAGGGAGATACTGCGGCTCTAGGTCATTGAAATTTTGAGTTTACTCTATTGTTGGTAACCTGGAAAGGTGGGGTAGCTCCTGGAGGTTCTGTTGGATGTGTGGATAATCAGTTTGTTTTTTTTTGTTGGTTCCACTTTCTTAGGGTGACCTAGGAAGTCAAATCAATCATAGTAGCCTCTCGTCACATGTTTACCCCGATTGGCCGGTTACTTGGTAGATGTGGGAGGAGGGTGTTATAGAGTGGTATTAGAGCATGGTTCACCCCTTGGACTAGATGGGCAAAGCATTGGTCATGCATACATTTCGGTTGCATATGTGTTCTCATGTTTGTGGTCTATGTACTGGTTGTGTATGCATGGTGTTGGTAATGGTTGTAGTGGTGTTTCCATGTAAAAAGTTAATGACATTGTTCTTGGATGTGTTTATCATGAGTTTATGTTGGTTATGAACTGGATATGCATGTCAATGTTTGTATGTAATGTGTATGCATGCATGTTTTCCATATGTTGTCATGCATACATTGATATGGGTGTAATTGTCATGCAGGTCATGATGTGTGGTTAATATGGTCATGCATTGATGACTAGATAATGATTGAGATTATGATTAAATGTTGATATGATTATGTTTATATATGTATTTTTCTAATCTGGTCGGTCTTTCATATGAGATCTCCTTCCTGAGTTATACTAAGGTACGTTGGTTTGTTTATGATTTGATTTAGCTGACATAGTGTGCCTTGCAAGAAGAGATCAAGATGACTAGCAAGATGGTAGACTACAAAGATTCTCCCTATTAATTAGATGAGCAACAGGGTGTTGGGCACTCTTCTGACTTAGCAGAAACATTGAGGAGTTTGAAGGAAGAATTGGGGATTTGTAAAGCAGATAATGAAAAAATTATGCAGGCACGAGAAAAACAAGAATAAGTAAATGCAGTAATCCTTCAGAGTTTTTTAAACTTGCAGAGACAGGGACCACCTTGGATCAACTATGGATAGGAGAATGGGACTAATGGGGCATACGGCAATAGGTCTCAAGGTGGTCACAGTTCAGATAGAGATGAAATGATCATATATGGTAGATTCTTGGATACTCTGAATAGGAGAGGTGATGGACACAAGTACTATTCTAGTTTTGGTTCTAACAAGCACTATGATTGTCATCGTTATCACCCTTATATGAGGAGTGATAAGGGATACTTACCAGATGAGTTTAAGAAAGTGAAGCCACTAAATTTTGACGGAGAGTTGAAGAAGCCTGAGGATGTATAGGTGTTATAAAGTATTTTGTCGCACTCCCAATCTCATATCCTAAGTGTCGCACTTTGTGTTGTCAATGTGGCAAGTGTCACAAAATGACGAAAGTTGTAAAAAAATGTATTCACCATGAAACATGTTTAGAAGCATACCTGAAGGAAGACGAATAATTTACTTGAAGAAATTGTGAAGAACTTGTTCACAACCTTGTTTCTCAAGCCCAAATCTACTTTTAGTGGACAAAGCCATACCGGTAACCTTTTTTCTAACTAGTGACTAGTGCTGGTAGCATGCCTTTTGATAGGAAATTCTATGCTGGCCCTCTTCAGGTAGGTTTTCCTAAAATGGAGGAGAAGATTCTCCTACTGGATGTCTCGAGAACAACGAATTGGCTATAGTTTAATGAGGATTAGAGAGAGACCTCCCATTCCTAGTTCTTGATCCTACTTTCATGGATCTTCCCCTTGGAATGTGGAACCTCTCCCTCCCTTTATGGATCCTCAACTCCCTCTCCTTCCCTATAAATCAAACCCCTACTATCTACTTTTGGTTAGCTGTTGGTTAGCTGTTGGTTGGCTATTGCTTGGTTGCCTTCCTAGTGCTGAACTATGCCCGAATGTTGCCCATTTTGCTAAGGAAAAAAGGGTGCTTGAAGATTGAGGCTAGGACTTGGAAACTCACCTAAAGGAGGCTTTCAACATCAAGGCTTAAGTGGTTGTAATGCTCCCTTTACCATTCTATTTATATTACATTATGTGTTTACTTTCCATAAATGTGTATATCATTTCTCATTTAGTATAATACTCCTTGATCTATTATATGGTTTACATTGGAATAATTTTTTATATGTATGCATTTGTTGTCTCCACGTGATTTTCCTTGCTAGTATTCATTCATAAAAATGAAGAGGAGATTGAACTTGGAAGCTGAGGAATCAAGGATGACACCAACAGATGTTAGCATCAGAGTGAGCTAGGTAATCTATCCTCCTTCGTGTTTTCTAGTATAAACTAGGAAAATTTTCACATATTTGTCTTTGCTTGTTGCTAGATCTTGCCATAGGACTACAGGGATCATTTTTGTCGACAGAAAGGATTGCCTGCACAAAAAAATGGTGACTCTGTTGGGGAGCTTATAACCCTTCAAACCTCATTTTTTATGTTTGGTCTTTTTGATTAGTTTTTCCAACCTCCTAGTGATCTGTAACTTAGGTTCATGATGGGTCTGCATTCTGAGTAGTATGTCCTTTAGAGTGTCAATTTTGGATCTCTCTTTGAGTTTATTTTCATTTTACTAAGTATTTCTCACCTAGCGTGTTTTCTCTAGAAACAGTCTCGCCATTAGTGCTGATATTTCCCATTACAGTCGTGCCAAAGACCTTGTCAACCTGTCAGCACAAGTTTTTACCATTAAAGTAGCACTAAAAACCCCTGTCAACATATATTTTGACCATAAAAGTAGCATCAATCCAAAAAATGATATTTTTTTAGGGTTTTTATCAGAAAGGTCTAGTGTGAAATATTGTATAAAAATAGGCTTGGTTACTTGGTATGAATAAGTTCTTTGGACTGCATGAGTATACAAATAATATGAAGGTCAGAGTAACTATCTTGAGCTTGAAAGGTACTTAGGTATAGCAGAAATCTGGTGGGAAGAGGTAAAACAGGTTAGAGACATCAAGGCAAATGATTTTAGTTGGCATGAATTCAAGAGAATCTTCAGAAAGAAGTACTTGTTGAAAGGTACTATGACAACAAAGCCAAGCAATTCTATGAGCTCAAAATGGGATTGATGATAGACGGAGAGTATATGACCAAGTTATTGGAGCTATTGAGGTATGTAATGTATCTTAAAGATGAAAAGGATAAATTTCAAAGATTTACCAGTGGATTTCCTTTAGCATTTAGAGATTGGATTGAGTGTGATGAGCCTCAATCACTTGAGGAAGTTATTGGGAAACTAAAGCATTACTATGAATAGTCAAAGTGTAAGACATAATTTCAGCAAGGATGGAAAGGGAAAGATAAAAGTAAATGGAAATGGTAGTCGAAAAGAACGAGGCCTCAGAATGTAGAAGAGAAAGAGAAGGTTGCACCGCATAATAAGTTAAATGTAGCTAGACAGGGAAATGTGTCACAACAACAGAATAGAGGTGATGGTACACGACGGTTGGAGTGTTGAATATGTGGTAAGGAGCATATTAAGAGGTATTTTCCATAGAACCAGTATGGTAGGCCTCAGATCTATAGTGCACAGGAGGCGCAAACTCTTGTGGATGTTGGGAAGAGCATTCCTCATATCTAAGCAGTGCTAGATAATATGCAGGAAGACCATCATGCATCTATCATTGAGATGGATGGTAAGCTTTGTGATCAATTTGTTTCTATTTTGATTGACCCTCGATTTAATTATATTTATATTATTCCTAACTTGGTGGATAAGTGTGGTTTGAATAATGAAGTGCATGTAGAATCTTGGTTAGTATAGTTGGCTACAGGTACAAAGAAGAGAGTTCATCTTTGGGTAAGAGCTTGTTCATTTAAAATTAATGGTATGCCTACAACAACACATTTTAATATATTACTGTTAGGGTCATATAGTATTTTTTTGTGTATGGACTGGCTATATCTTCATAGGACCAAAGTGGACTATTATAACAAAGCCATTGAGTGCTTGGATGACAATGGGGAGAAAATAATCTTTTAGGGTAAGAAGAAAGCAAGATCAGTTAGGATGATGATAATTATGTAGGAAAAACACATTTCTAGTGATAAAGGTAAGGAGGATGAGGATGCAGAGATATTGAGCAGGTACCCGATCTTGCACCAGTTTCAGGATGTGTTTCTAGTAGAGATTTCAAAGTGGTCGCCTCATAGGGAAGTAAAATTTTCTATTGAGTTGGTACTAGGGGTAGAACCAACATCAAAGGAATCGTATGGAATGAGCACTCCAGAGCTAGTAGAGTTAAAGTTGCAGTTGAAAGAAAAGCTTGATAAGGGATAAATTAGGCCAAGTGTATCACCTTGGGGTGCATCAATATTATTTGTGAAGAAGAAATATGGTACTCTCAATTTATACATTGATTATAGGCAGTTGAACAAGGTGACCATCAAGAAAAAGTACCCATTATCGAGGATTGATGACTTATTTAATCAGCTAAAGGGAGCTATCATGTTCTCAAAGATTGATTTGAGATCTGGATATCACCAGGTATGCATCAAGGAAGAGGACATTAACAAGACAACCTTCCATAATAGGTATGGGAATTATGAGTTTGTTGTAGTTCCATTCAGTTTGACTAATGCCCCCACTACTTTATGTGCTTGATGAATAGTGTGTTGTGACCTTATCTAGACAAGTTTTTTATTGTATTCATTGATGACATTTTGATATATTCTAAGAATGAGGAAGAGCATGCTAAGTATTTAGCAGCAATGTTGAGACTATTGAGAGAGCATCAATTGTATGCTAAGCTCATTAAATGCATCTTCTTTCAGACAAAGGTACATTACTTGGGACATGTGGTCTCCAAGGAAGGCAAAACAGTAGATCTAGAGAATATAAGAGCTACCATGGAGTGGGAAACTCCTAGAAATGTGGATGAGGTAAGATCATTCATGGGGATAGCATGCTATTATAGGAGGTTCATCAAGAAATTCTCTCAAATTTCATATCTTATTACGTCATTGCAGATGAAAGGTAAGAAATTTGAATGGATAGAGGAATGTGCAACAAGTTTCGAGCAGTTAAAGAAGTTGATGACAAACACTCCAGTGTTAAAGATTGAATACCCAAACAAGGAGTTTGCAGTGTGTACAGATTCTTGCAAGAGAGGACTTGATGGAGTCCTCATGCAAGAGAGACATGTAGTATGTTATGAGTAGTAGAAATTGAATGAGCATGAGAAGAACTATCTGAAACATGATCTTGAGTTGGCAATGATCATTCATGCATTGAAGATGTGGAGGCACTATCTTCTTGGCAGGAGGTTTGTATTGATGAGTGATCACATTGGGTTGAGATACTCATTTGACCAACTGAAACTGAATGCCAGGAAAGCTAGATGGTTGGCCAAAATTAGTGAGTTTTAATTTGAGATCAGGTGTATCAAGGGTAAAGAGTTTGCATATGCTCTTAGCAAGTAGACGCAGGTAAATCACATTGCAGTTATGGGCTCTTATGGGACAGACTTATAGGATCAGATTTTACAGGTAGGTCAGTAGGATGATAGGTATAGAGAGCTTATGCACAAGTTACAACAGAGTACAGGTACATGTAAAGGTAGTGGTAGAGATACAAGTACAGGTGCACAGGATGTAGACTATCATCTCTCAGATGATGGCTTGATCAAATTTAGGGACATGATATATGTGTTAAACAATAGTGAGCTCAAGAATATTATCTTCAAGGAGTTTGATGTGAAACCATATTTAGGTCACCCAGGCTACTAAAAGACATTGACAATGGTAAAAAAGTTAATTTATTGGCCGAATTTGAAGAAGGATGTGGCAGAATTTGTGGCTAGATGTTTGTACTCTCAGTAGGTAAAGGTAGAATGTAAGCATCCAAGTGGACTACTACAATAGATTATGATTCTAGAATGAAAATGGGAGGCCATTTCCATGGCTTTCAACACAGGTTTTCCAAGGACATCTAGACAACATGATTCCATTATCGTTGTGGTGGATAGGTTGACTAAGGTAGCACACTTCATTCTAGTGAAGACTATGTATTTAGCTAGTGATGTGGGACAGGTGTTCATTAGAGATGTGGTCAGATTGCATGGTGTTTCGAAGAAGATTGTGTCAGACAGGGATGCAAATTTCACTTCCAAGTTTTGGAAGGAGTTGTTTTCACGTTTAGGTACAAAGTTGGCCTTCAGTACAACTTATCATCTATAGACAGATGGACAAATAAAGAGGGTCAACCAGATTTGGAGGAAATTTTGAGGATGTATGTGATGCACCAATAGAGGAGATGGGAGGAGTATCTTTCGTTGGTCGAGTTCACTTATAATAATGGTTACCAGGAGTCCTTCCGGATGCGTCCATTTGAGGCACTCTATGGGTGAAGTTGCAATACTCCCATCAGTTGGAGTGATCCAATGCATAAGGTTTTGATTGGACCAGATATGTTAGTAGAAATTGAATAGTAAATGAAGGTGATAAAAAAGAATCTAAAGGAAGCATAGGACAAGCATACAATCTATGCAAATCAAAACATGTTGTTTAAGGAGTTTCAGGTTGGGGAACAGGTGTACTTGTGCATCAACCCAATGAAGAGATCCTTGTGAATTGGATCATGTGCTAAGATTGAACCTCCGTTTTTCGGACCTTTCAAGGATTGGACCATTCTCCTATCGACTTTCACTTCCTTTTACAGTTAAATTCCATGATGTTTTTTATGTGTCATTGCTTAAGAAGTATGTTAAAGATGTAGATAATTTGATTGACTGGTATGTATTGCAGGTGGATCCAGATGGAAAATTCTAGTTGGAACCTTAGTGTATATTGTAGAGAAAGGTGCTCATGTTCCAGAACCGAGCAATCGAGCAAGTTAAAGTGCAGTGAAAGTACTTTGGGCTCGAGGAAGCTACATGGGATATGGTGGATCAGATGCAGGATACGTAACCTTCTTTATTCACTTGTTGAGCGAATGTCCTTGGTATATGTTTTGGTTATATGTGTTGATGATATTTTGGTATATGTGCACTTGCATATGGATGCAAATACAGCCATGAGCTATGTTATAAAGCTCCAATAAGTGGTATGGGTATCATGTTGTTATGTTGTCATGTTGGTTCACTTCTTAGTAGGTTGATCATTGTAAATACTGCAACGCGCTATGTCATAAAGCTCCTATTGATGCCTCGAAAATCGTTGCAACAACAATGGGGGATAACAACCCGGTCCGGACCTTAAAGGCAGCTCCTTTTCCGTTTGGTGTAGTGGCTCCGACTGGAAATAATGGGACCAGTTTCTCAATCATTTGCAGATGGGATGGATAAGGGGTGGATTTCTATTATCTAATGATAATGGGTGATAACCTAATCTACAAAATAAAATTATAAACAACTAATCTATCCCGAGAAATTTCTGCTTTAGTGTAATTTTTGATCATCTTTATCCAGAAATAGACATATATATGAATATATTAGTAAATAAAGACATTTGTTCATATGATAATTACTTTGTTCAAGTAGTTGAACAAAGTAATGATTAAAACATTATTATACTACTTTTCATATATCATTGACACAAATATGATTGAAAGAATAACATTCCTTAAAACATTCAATAGTGATAAGCAATAAGGATTGTTGTTAAAACACATATACATATACAATGATAGAAAGATTAAATAAATGTCGATTCACATTAAAGAATGAAGCAAGAGCATAGATAATAGTACCATATGTTATTCAGATCACTCCCGATATCAATCGCATTCAAATTCCTTCTTCTAAACTAGAAACACTTTAACATCAAGGCAATAGTGCACATCCCATCAAAGCTTTCTTCGTTAAAATTCATAATACTGGCCCAGTATTTATAAAAAAATATGCCGGAAGCACAATAGTGCGACTTTGAGATTTGAGTTTATACAAAAACTGAGGACCCTTTCTAAATGCATGAAAGGGCCTATAAATACTAATTAGGCTAACTAATTACAAAAATAAAATGCTATTAATTGGTATAACTAAATCATGAGTATCTTCTCAACATAGACTTGTTTGCAGTCGGCAACATGATTCATTGCCTTGGATGATCTCCCTTTGGCTTGAGCTGGCAGATATTAAGCATCGGTTGCAATTTTGGTGGACGAGTGAGTCGAGAATGCAGTTGGGCTGAGTATGTGGCATCATGGATTTCGGGAATCATGCAACTAATCGCATCGGTTAAACATTTGAGTGCGGACCTTTGACTGTATGGTTTAACTAAGAAAAACCAAAAGGTATCCCAAGTTAAAATTTGGATGCCTACAATTAATCTTCCATTCTTCTCCAATTCTTGATTGCATGTTTGTTCCAATGCTTTGGCTGACGGCAATTTACCTAGAGTGCACTGCGAAATCATGTTAGACAGATAAAGAGTGTCATTGATTAACTTAATTAAATTACTGGTAGATAATCTGCATCTTGAGGTTTCTCTCTCTGCTTTCATTAGTTGTGACTGCCATTCTAGGAAAATGATTTATTTGTGTGACTCTAGAATTTTAGGCAGATTCGCAGCTTGCCCTTCACTGGTATCTTTCCAAGCAAGAAAGTTGGTTAGAGTCTCATCGGCATGTTCCAAATCCTGCCTGGCATCGACTGATTTTTCAAATATTGATGTAGTAATCTCACGAAGGCGCTCAGCCAAAGAAATGTTATGACATAGCAGTTTTAGCTGTGTAATCAATGCTTTATTGATCTGTAGAGCTTCTAACCTTAAATATGTTGGTTGTGGGAGACTCTTGAAATTTTCTACCTATTGTGATAATTGAGAAATTTGCTCATCTTTTGTCTTACTTGTCTGTTCATGCATTGTCTTCAAATTCGCTAATGCTGCGGATAATTCTTTTTGTTTTTGTACTGCACTCTGATCTATCCTCTGCTTCTCTTTGATCAATTGTTCATTTAATTGATTGCTTATCTGCTACTGTTCTGCTAGCTATTGTTCTAACTGTTCTATTCTTTGTTGTCTCTTGGATACCTGTGACTGTAAGGAAACAATTGCCTGGTCTCTTTCCTTAAGTAGATTGCTTACTTCTGAGGCTTTATCCATAGTGGCTGCTGAATAGGCTCCGACATACTGAGAAAGTTTTGTGAGATCTTCAGAGGCATTGAATTCTTCCTTCCATACCACATTAGCCATCTCCATTTGTAGAGGTATAAGGGAAGATTGATCAAGTCTTCTCCTTTTCCTCTGTCTTTTCACTACAGCCCTATGTTTGGGACTGTAAAAGACATCTAATGGTGGTATGTCTTCTATCTGTAAAATAATTTGATCGAATGGATCCTTAGGAATTATTTTTGTATCTTCGTTGGTGGGTAGGCCGTTGGTTCCTTCAGTCAGAATTGTAGTTGTCACTGTCTCTTGACCAAATGTTACTTTAGGCATGTTGAAACCTTGTGGACTTTCAGGATTGCTTATAATGGAGTTGAATTGTTGCCATTCCTTGAGGAGCTTGGGATCAATCTGAGTATCCATATTGATGTGTTCACTGTCCTTGTCCTATTCTTTTTTCTGCTATTTCTCCTATTGTTTCTCATGCTCTGGTTCTTTTCCTTCAATCTTCTCTATAGCAGGAGGTTTATCAATAATTCATTTTTCAAGCTCGCTTGACTGGGTTGTTGGGGTAGTAGCTAATAAGTCCAGAGGTAGAGTTTGCAACCTCTGTTCTCTAAGCCTATTAAATTCTACTAGCCTTTCATCATTATATCTCATTTTGCCTACGTTTGTACCTAGAATAATGATTATGCTGAAGAAAACAGGTCATCAAATTCATCTTTTTCATGATCAAACCTTGTAAGTTTGGCTTGTTCAAGCACAGTATAGGCAACTTACCTTGGATCGAATTGCCTGTTAGGAATGGTTGCAAGATTGAGTATGTTTATTTTTTCTGCCTCCTTCTCCGCATGCTTGTAATCATGTAGAGTATAAACACCGCATCTCAAAGGAAATGTAGGCCAAGCCTGCTTTTTAGAATTCCTAAGAGTTTTGGATGTTCCTGCTGTTGTTATTTGGTATGCCAATTCTCAGGCTAATAGCTTGTCAGGTACATATAGAGGAAGGACATGAGGTCTTGCAAGGCTACCAAAAACCCTTATATATGTGAACTTGTCTTCCCCAAACCAATTTCCTATAGCGGTTAAGTCAACCTCTACTTCCATGGAAATATTTTGGGCAGGCTTATCAAAAATGGCATAATAGATAGGTAACATGAAACCATTACAGATTTGGTAAGTGGTCTTTATAATGCGCCTTCCATAACTTTTGATGATAAATATGGATTGGCATGGGGTCTTGTGAAGTCCATCTCCACCCAAGTACAGGAAATTCAGAATTGAAGCAAAGAGTATCCATAATATAAGCACTATAATAAAAAGGAGGAATAGTCCTATCGGTTACGTGAGTTTTTGCTCTAAATTCAAGAATTGCAGTGGCTAATTTATCTGACAATATGTTTGCCCAATCCATTAAATCACTGTTAACCACCGCTTCCATTAAAGGAACCATTTCAATAGTGAACTTTGCATAATCATGCAATCCCCAAATTCTACACATCATTGCCCCGACATAACAATAAGGAGAACACAATGAATCTATAGAGTACTTACCTGATGATTCATGTTTGTGCCTTGTTTTTTCTCCACTCCTGAATTGGGGCCGATTCAGTATCATTCTCGTTTGCGAACTTTTGAAGAAAGGCTTTGTTGTATTTCTTTTGAGGTTCGGGTAAGTGATACATTTTCCTTAAGTCATCAGGCTGAAATGAGCCAAAAATCCTTCTATCAATTGTGCAAAACATTCTATTTAAAATCAGAATTTATTCTACTTCCCATCTCACTACATCAGTGTATGGAAGAATTTTCTCACGCGCTGCTATCCTGTGCAAAAATGAATCAACTAAATCTTTAAGGGAAGCTTCCGATTTTCTAGTTGAATCTGCAGTAGCTTGTACTAGTACTGCCTCCGGCTCCTCTGCTTCAACTAAATTATAGATGCTTTGCCAACTTGTATTTCCAAGGCCGAGACATGTAGTATCTGATATTAAATCCTTTTTACTGGGTCCTAGATCATTGGTCGACTGCACTGTTGATTTAGGAGGTGCTGTTCCTGTGGATTTCTTAGATTTCTTCCCCATGTGGTTCAAAATCATTATCTCGATGGAGTTTTGCACAAGGAATAAAAACAACGTGATACAGAGAATGGCTAGTATAATCCGATATGAAATAATTATGTCAATTGGCACATAATAAGGATTATAGTGAAACTGCGGCAAATAGGATCTGAAGGAAAATCTCGCCATGATTGCTTCATTAATTGGCCGTTTAACCTATCAATCATGGTAAGGGAGTTCCTGAATGCCCATTATATTATTTATATGATGAATGATCGATTCAAGCATGGATTAGATTCTTTGATGGATAACCAGAGATAAATCACAATCGGCGATTGGTAATGTGAGTGGAAAGGCTTTAATAATAATAATAATCCAAAATATCTCCTGATTACCAAAAGGTGATACACTGTATGCAGGCCTTTTAAATATGTTTTGAAACACACGCCTTGATTTAATGCATCACAATCGGGGATTGATTCAGGTCATATTACTTATGTCATTGCAAAATCGCCGATCGCTGATGGCGATACACCTTATCGCATCGGGAGATTTGAAGGTGCCTTAAACATGGGCCGGGTTGCATCCTCCGATTGCCGATAGTGATATCGCATCGGGGAAATGAGGGAGGGTCTTTTATTACACTTGCTATTCGCCTTTCCCGGTATACGATAGTTATTAGCTTTTCGGATCGGAGTAAGTCAATGGGTGTATGCATATATTTTATTTATTGTTGCCATATGCGATCTTGCGATTTAGACCTTTTGATGAAGAATTTTCTAATGATTGGAGTTAATACCAATTTATTCACACATCTATGTTTAAAAGGGACCCATTTCATATTATGATTTTAAAGAAAAAATTTATGAAATGGGGAGTTGTTGTACAACACAACAACTCCATAGGAAGTATGTTTTACTTTCATCATTCTTTTTTGTTATAGGTGTCGTTGAACTCCTAGGACAGTGTTCCCCCAAGGGGGAGGGTTCTATAACATCGCTGGTGAAAATTCCATGTAATAAAAGTTAATAAAGGAAAAAATAATAACCATGGTTATGGGGAACTTATTCCAAGTTGAATGTTGGGCAAGACATCCTAGTGTGGGTGTTCATTTGGCTTATTATGGCTAAGGAAATCGTAAAATGAAATGACAAAGGATTTGAAAAGGAAAAATGGCATTTTTGGCAATTTATTTATGAAAATAATGGAAATTAGGAGAAAATGAAGGTGAAAGGTCACAAATTGCATTTGAGGAGGAAAATGAAGGAAAATAATGAAAAATTGAAGAAAATAGAGGCCTCATTGATAAAAAGGATTATGAGGATTAGTCGGTACCTTTTGTTAGTTTAGTTTTAGAGCTCTCTCTCTATTCTCTCTCTCTCATACACTTGGACACTTAAATTTTTATTGGAGAACTTTAGAATTTGATCAAGAAAGGAAAAGAGGGAAAAGAGGAAGCAAAGATCAAGAGGGGAAGAGGAGGATCAAGAAGCTACAATGAGTTTACTTGCAGGTATTGATTTGCATGTGTGATTTCCTTGCTAGATTTGGCATGCATGGTTATGAATGTGTGTTCTTGGTTCTCTTTCTCTCATGGGTATAGGTTTCGCCAGGTGTGACAATGTTCTTCAACCTTGCCTTTCCATTTCTAGATAGCCTTGGTGAGATTAGGTTCTCATGTTTTGGTTGAGATGGAGTGTCAGATGGATTTGTAGCTGAGTGAGGTGGATCTGTGAATGAAAAACACATGCCCTAGTGATCCCTGAATTGGACTGCGGATTGTGGTAAAGCCACTAGCCTAGTGACCCCTGAACCAGACTGTGGGTTGCAGTAAAGCGATGTATTGTGTGCCTTGATGGGCCTAGGAATCCTCGACTGGTGAATGGTTGGATATATGGTAAATCCTAGAGGTGGTTTCCCTTGATTGGGCCTAGGAATCATTGTTAGTGAATGACAGGATATACTATAAAGCCTAGAGGGTGGTGTGTCGATTATGGCCTAGTGACCCTTGGATTGGACTGTGGTTTGCAGTAAAGCCTAGAGACTAAGAGACAGGAAAATTCCTCACGTTGTAGGTGGAGAAATCCGGTGGTATCCATGCTTGTTTATGGCCTAGTGATCCGGTGAGGATTACGGTAAAGCATGATTCTATTGATAAGGGTGAGGTGATTTAGCCTCGGGAAGCCCTAGTTGGTTCTTTTGGTTTGAGTCCCACATTGATGCTTGGAATATGGCATTGGGGTGATTGGCTGAAGAGAGACTTGGCTCAACCAATCTTCAGTCGGGTGGAACGTGGTAGTCCCATATTGGGTTGGATTTTACATTCATTAATAAGAGTTTCTTTCCATAGTATTTTATGAGAAAACATACTGGATTATATGTGGCATTTATGGTTGTCGTATCCTAATTATTTATGTTGTTTATATGTTGGTTATGAATATGTTTTATGATAGTGAAAATGTATGGTTTTTATCATGTTTTGATTAATGAATGAATGAGAAATGAATATATGACCTAATATATGATAATGCAACTAATGTGGTAAGACACCATTGCTTCTTAGAGATTCACATATAAGTATGAGACCCCTATGCTCATACCTATTGTTTAAACTTGTCGAATGCATAATTGTGATATGTTTGATGAAATGCTTGTCATGGCTAGTAGGGGTCCAGTCAAGTCCTTGTTTAATAATTTGCATTGGCATAATTATCTCTACGTTTCTTTTCATTTCTATAAATTTTATGAAGTTATGGGAAGTGACTGGGTCCTAGCCCTAGAATTTAGCCTTAAATCTTGCAGTCGCTTACATAGTATTGGCGTAAAAGCGCTACAATTGCAGTCGAGCAGGCTCATGGGAGTAACTGGGACCCTCAATCGCTTGGAGAGTTTGGCAAGGGAGCAGCTAGGGCTCTAGGTCCTTGAATTTCTGAGTTTACTTAGGGGTTGGTTGCCCGTAAAGGTGGGGTAGCTCCTGGATTTTCTATTAGATATGTCGATGGTTAGTTTGATTGTGTTTTATCGGTTCCACTTTCTTAAGGTGACCTAGGAGATCGAATCAGATCATAATAGCCTCTCATCACATGTTTACCCCGATTGACTAGTTACTTGGGTAGATGTGGGAGGAGGGTGTGTTTAAGGCTTGAAAATATCTTCCTACAACATTTTAAGGGAGACCACCCACTCAGGAACTTAAAGCAGTGTCTTTTCTGTTGAAATGGTGGTTATGACTGGTTAAAATAGGCCTAGTTACCTTCTCTCTATCTCTACTGGCTTGAAATATGACTTTCACGTACCAATAGAGAAGAGACATTAGATGAATCCTCTTTCTGATCAGGCAAGAAAGTGATCCTTCAGATGATCTGGGGCTCAACCAAACCACTCTAAAGACCACCCATTTATGAGGGGACTTCTAGGATGAAAAAAGTAGAACTAAATGCAAAGTATAATAAAAGATGCATCTAATACTAGACCTATCTTGATTGACGGAAAGATTAGTTCTTCTCTCAATCAAGAGCATTTTAAAAGGATAGGAAAATAAATAGAAGTATGTTGAAATTGTAATAAGATAAAGGAAATAGATTAGGGAAATTGTTCCAAGATCTAATCCTAGTTCAAGAAAATGTATATAAATAAATGCCCATTAAACAGTTAACATATATACAACTGCAAACATCTTTAGCTCCTAATCAAACATATGCATAAGGAAAAAAAGATTCATGCCATAATACGGAAGTAGTTCAAATACATGACATGTAGAAAACAAGACATCTATAATATTAAATTTTTAAATAGCTAGCAGCTCAAGGAGATAAAACTTTGTCCTTATACAAGTTCCAATTTTGAATCTCATTTTTTATTAACCCTACAAGATAGCTTGACTAGATTCTACATGATATTTTCAGTAAGAAGTCAACAGTAGTGTTGAAAATCCACATGCGTACACATACATCATAAATTATATCTGAAAGATGAAGTATTTACTTTCAATAATAGAGCAAGCAATAGTGTTTTGCAACCAGTTACAAAAATAAATATTATTATAAACATGAATCAAACTACTAGAAGCAATAGAGAGTTATAGTGGTGCAAGTCCTCTTCTACATCTAAACTCGATTCCCCGCCTACAAAGTTGAATCAACTCTCACTACAATAGTGTAAATGAATCACAAACTCCCTCCTTACAAACAGGTTGTAAGCCCAAGTATTACTCTGCCTCTTTTCTCTCGGATTTGAATCCCCTTGTTCCTATCGAGGAGATTATATTTATACAGTGCTTAAGGTGACATCGTGAAAATAAAATCATCTCCATGTATCCCTCAACAACCGAGATAATAATAAAATAAATTAAAGTAGGTGTCTACTTCTGTTGAATCAAAGGCCAAATGTAAATCTCGTCTGTTTGATAAAGTGCCCCGTTTAGCTTGTTTTTGAGTTCGATTTATTTTATGTTCATAACCACTGAGCAAATTTCCCAATAATGTCACACTCTTCACCGTATTAGCCTTCATGTAATATTTTTCTTTAACTTCCTCTGTCTATTTTGGCTTATATCTCGAAACGTGGTTGAATGGTTGTTGATCGAATGATCTATTTGATTCGGCCTAAGTGTTTCCCTATAACAGAGAAATCAAAATTATCCATTAAAAATAATGGAAAACTTAATACACATATGACTTTTAATTATGCCCTAAGCCTCCTTTTAATTTTAATTAGGTGGCATTTTATAATAATAATAATAATAATGAATAGAGCAGGAGTGACACGTGGCAAGGGCTGAGTGGTATCGCCGATATGGATATCAGAACTTTCAATAATGGCTACATCGTAAAATAACGATATTGGGAGGCTACGTTATGGGGTGGACGTGACATCTTATTGAACTTGCTTTAATAAATTTATCGGATCTGTAATATTGGAGGTTAGGGTGGAAATCATACAGGATTGGCATATCGACGATCGAAGGGAATCAAAGGATAGAGTGGGAGATGCATCGTAAGTCGAAAGTCAGAGGGGTATGATGTATCGTCATATAGGCAGAGTGACATATTGAAATATCGACATGATAGGAATATCAAAGTTTTAAAGATGTGTCACAGTTGAAAACCTCTAATCGCTTATACTCAGGAATGAACAACCTCGATATAAAGTTTCCTGAGTGGCGCGGCAGGCAGGGACCACAAATCATGACTATGAAATAGTTATGTTGCATAAACCCTCTATTAAACGTCATTAAATTATTTATCAAGAGGAACAGAGGTGGGGACATATTGGGGTTTTAATATATCGTAACATTAAACATTGTAACCTTGATATGTGATCTTTGCGATATGCATAAACTACAACCACTTGTTGCATAAGATGAAGACCTTGGGTATCAGAACTTTGGATATCAGAAGGGCTTATATTATAACTTTTTGGTTTCAAGTCTCCCCGATATCCAAAAGATCTAGGGTTCTGATATGTGTAAGTTTGATTGCCACTTGTATGCAACTTGAATGTTTCAAAACAACTAGCCACTTGTAATATAAAGGGTTTAGCCCTAATATTACTTTGAAATAATAAATCCACTTTAACATTGAAGCTTGGTCTTGGGGGCTATGTAAGGGATAAAAATAAAAATACTATTTACAAATATAAATAAAAAAATTATAAGATAAAGAAATAAAATTTATAAAACCAAAAGTAATGTACATTATATACATCCTACAAGGCCAACGCCGTGAAAAAATCCAATCTTGAATTAAGTGTCATTTACGAACCAAACAATAAAATGAGATCAAACAACTTTTGATAGGAAGACAAAAACAAATCAAACTCATTGAAGCAATCCAAACTCATAAAATTAGAAAGTGACATGACCAAGTTTTAATCAAAGGATCCCCATAATGAGAATTAAGTGAATAATGGGGGGGTTTTGTTTTTACCACAACAATGGTGAAACACTGGGAAGGACTAGTCATCTATGGGATAATATTAATGGAACTATGATATGAAAATCACTCGTGAGTGATCTTAGTTAATTAATTAATGAATGAAGGTATTACAGATTCATGTGCTGGTGTGTGTCTATGTTATCTTAGGCAACGGATCGATCAGATAACAAAATACACAAAAACTGGAAAATGGAAAACAGTAAGAGAAACACAGCAAGCAAAGAGAAAACACAACAAATTAATAAGGAGTTCACTCAATTCTCCTGGGCTACGTCTCCGGTCTAGCTTTCAGTGGTGACCTTCTTTTATTGTGTCTTTAAAGAAGAGTTTTTAGAATGAGGAGCTCAATTTGAGTCTCCTGAAACAACTTATGCTTAGGAGGGTGGTTCTTGGATTCCCCAAGCCACTACAGTGCAAAGACTCTTCCTTACCAAGTCTCGACCTCTCTGGTCTTTAATGGGATGAGTCCAATTTGGTACTCAGTTCCCGACAGATATCCTCACACGGATTGCTTGAACCTCTCAAACCTTATATCTACTCGATGTTGCCTTAGTTCTGCAAGTCAGCTCGGCTCTCTGTGTCTTGCTTTTGTCTCACTGTCTCCTTCTTCCTTTCTCCTCTGTCCTCTCTGTATTATCTCTGTCTTTGTCTGTTCATTTGTTAGTGGCTTAAAGCTAAATTGTCTCATGATTGTTCGCTTCCTCTTCTGCCTCTTCGGATCACCTGCTACCATTCGCTTGGAGCTCCCTGCCTCTTCGTCATTGCCACTGTGTAATGTCTCATAGGGAAGTGGCCACTTGTCCTCTCATGAACAACTCCAGCTCTTCCTCAAACGGTTCAATATTTCGGTTACTTTGTGTAATGATTCATCCGCCAACTCAATGGTCAAATCGGACTTCAGACTTTTATATGTCGCAGCTTATTTCTCCCTCCAAATCCAGTCATTCATCAAGTGCAATCTCCGCCATTAGATATGGAGCCCCCAAATCCTATGGTGTTCACTCTTATCGTGTGGTTGACTTGCTTGAATGTTAGCCCGCGATGAGAGTTGGTTTTCTCAAACATCCGCCAGACACGCGTCACTCGCTGTATGGAATTTCTAGGTCTCCTAACAATTCCACTTACCACCCAAAACACCTCTGATATTCTCCGGTTTTGGAGCGTGGGACTCGCCTTTGGTTTTAGTGCTTTTGCCAAGGTTTTGGGATTCCCTTGTGACCGAGCGCTCGATGCCTTTCCATTTTGAGGGGTTTTGCCTAGCGATGCGCAATTAGCGCTTATCACTTAGCGTTAATCATGCATCAGAAACGACCTTCATTTTCTGATCCAGAATTCCCAACTGTTAGTTTGCGTCCTGCACAGTCTCCATGGGCCTCAGTCAGCACACTTTGACCGAGGTTCTCGTCATTCCTTGCTGGCTACAAACTGCCACTATTCAAAGGTCATCCTAATAGCTCATTGTTCACAAGTTTTTGAAGTTTGTCATGATTTGATACAGTGATAGAATAATTTTTATGGATCCAATTTGAATCACGACCTTCCCACTGAAAAATCTTTTGGACCACCAAAATTTGGTTTTCAAGCATCGACTAGGTGACGGTACAATTGTCTCACCTGTCTAATCTCTATCCATTTTGCACTGCTCGGCTTTGAACCCTTGAGCCCAACTCTGAGGTACTCAAAATCTCCCCTGCGCGTCGTTCTCACATTCCAATCCAAAACTGTGTCGTCCTATAATTCATTAAGATATTCAGGTAACATGTAATCAATAGAATGCAACTGACTCTGCTCCTTGGGATCCTCAATTAGTGAAGGTTCAAATAGTCTCAAGCAATTTGCATTTATGACTGAGTAGATGTGCATGTAAGTTGGTAGATCAAGGCGAAAAGCATTCTCACCAATCTTCTCAAGTATCTTGAAAGGTCCATACCTCATAGGCTTTAGCTTTTTACCTTCACCTTGCATCATGTCCTCGCTGATATACATCCAGACTTGGTCACCAACTTGGAAACTATGCTCCATCCGATGCTTCTCATGCCTTACCTTGTATTTGGCCTGGCTCTTCTCCAGTTTTTCCTGTATTGCTTGGTGGATCTCTTGGATTTGTTCAATGAACCTAGTTTCCCTATCCACATCACTATGTCCCTCAACTGTGGGGTCTTCACCAAAGACAAAATCCGAAGGTGACCTTGGTGTGAAACCAAAATAGGTCTCAAAAGGAGATCTCTGTGTAGAATAATGTTTGGCTCTGTTGTAAGCATGCTGCACATAACATAAATGTTCATCCCAAAGCTTAAGATGCTTGCTGCAATATCCCCTGAGTAACTGGATCACTGTCCTATTAACTACTTTGGTTTGGCCATCAGTTTGTGGATGAACACTGTGCTTTTCTTCAGTTTGGTGTCCATTAGTTCCCACAGACTTGACCAAAACTTCCCAACAAATCGAGTGTCTTAATTAGATACAATGGAAGTGGGTAATCCAAAATGAACCCATACATGTTGAAAGAACAGTTTTGCAGTTTGTTCAGCTGTAATCTATTTATTACAAGGTATCAAAATACACATTTCGCTGAACCTATCCACAATAACATACAGATAATCATGACCTTTCCTAGATTTAGGCAATCCTCCAACAAAATCCATGGAAACACTTTCCCAAGGGTGAGAAGGAACTGGTAATGGAGTGTACAAGCCTAGTTTTCTATTGTTGGGCTTGCTTTTAGCACACATGGCACACCCTATTACATATCTAGAAACTGTCTCATTCATTTTTGGCCAATAACAAAATCTTTGCAGCTATGCAACTGTTTTACTTATCCCAAAGTGACCTTATATTAGAGAAGTGTGTGCTTCTCGAAATATCTTCACTCTTTCAGTTTGTGGAATGCATAGCTTCCCACAATAATATAGGAGTTGGTCCTTTATATGATAATCCAATTCTTATATTCGTTTGCCTTGACTTAAAGTTTCATATACATCTTTGAAATCTATATCTTGAGCATATTGTTCAATGTAGCTCTCATGTAACACAGAATTATGCTTAAGTATAGTAGATGCATTTATAATGGGTCTAGATAACATATCTGCAACTTTATTGTGTATGCCCTTTTTATATCTGATGACCAAATGAAACTATTGTAGAAAACCCATCCATCTATAGTGTCTTGATTGATGCAACTTAGTTTAGGAGTGTAGATATTGAAGTGGTTGATGATCAGTATGTATCACTATCTCTTTACCCAATAAGTAATGTTTCCACTTTTTCACACTCTGTACTAATGCATACAATTCTTTATCATATGAAGGATAGTTAACTACTGCAAAATTAAATGTCTTAGAATGATAACATATGGGTTTACCATGCTGTGTCAACATTGCTCCGATGGCATAGTCACTGGCATCCGTTTGGATCTCAAATGGTCTTTGAAGATCAGGCAGTGCTAGTATAGGTGTTGTACTAATCTTTTCTTTCAAGGTGTCGAAGGCTTTCTTCTATTTGCCTCCCCACTGAAACACCTTGTTCAATCCTGTTAAAGCAGGTAAGGGAGCTGCAATTAAGGAAATTTTAGAAATGAACTTTCTCCAATATTGTGTTGCTCCTAAGAAGCTTCTAACTTCTGTAGCAGATTTGGGTTTAGGCCAATTCACAATGACTGCCACTTTAGAGGGATCTATCTTCAATTCACCACCCCCTACTATATGTCCCAAATAATTCAAAGATGTTTTGCCAAATTCAAATTTTGAGAGTTTAACATAAAGTTTTTCTCTTTTCAAAAAATCTAGTGTCTGCTTAACATGCTTTAAATGTTCTTCCCATGTTTTGCTAAAGATCAGAATGTCATCCAGAAACACAATAACAAAATCATCAAGAAAAGGATTGAGTACATCATTCATTAATCTCATGAAAGTAGAAGGAGCATTGGTTAAGCCAAAAAGCATAACCATCCACTCATACAATCCCTGCTTTGTTTTGAAATCAGTCTTCCATGCATCTTGTTCTGCAACTCTGACCTAATGATATCCACTATGCAAATCTAACTTGGAAAAATAAATAGGCTCTGTCAATTGATCTAAAAGATCATCTATGCGAGGTAGGGGATAATGATTTTTGATTGTTATCTTGTTCAGTGCTCAGTAATCAATGCACATTCTCCATGGTCCATCTTTCTTTCTCACCAAAATGATTGGTGACCCACATGGTGATGTGCTAGGTCTGATGAACCCCTTCTCGAGAAACTCCTACACCCGCTTCTTGATTTTGTGTTCTCTAAAGTGGACAACCTGTACATTCCAATGTTAGGCAATGGAGCATCTTGCTGCAAAATAATATCATGCACCCTTTCCTTTTTGGGTGGCAGACCTTTAGGTTCTTGAAACAATATATCATACTCTAAAACAACTTTTTCTAAATCATCTTGTTGTTTAGCATCAAAGCCCTCAAATACATTGGTTTTATCAGGTTTCTTTTCCTTTACAACCATCAGGAAGAATTGTTTACATGATTTATGATTCATTTCATCTGCCTTTTGTTTATGAGAGTATAATTATTCTTGAGATTATGAGCTCTTACAAAGTATTTGATTACATCTTTAACAAGTAGATACTTGTTCTCAGCTCTATATAAAATAGCTTTTCTATCATACAAGTAAGGACTTCCTAAAAAAATTCCACATATATCCAAAGGAATTATGTCTAACTCAACCTCATCTACAAATTCTGACCCAAAAGAAAACTTGAGTTTGCATTGTCTAGTCACTTGTAGTTGTGCTTTATCATTTAACCATCCTAATGGGTATGGTTTCTTGAGAGGTGTAGTCACTAATCCCAACTTCTTTACAATTGCTTCAAAAATTAAATTTACTTGTGAGGCACTATCAAACAAAGTATTAATCTTTTGATGTTTGGAAATAACTCGAATATGGAAAATATCATGCCTTTTTCTCTCATTTTCTTCATCAATAGTAGATTGTGCAGAATTACTAGTAGATGTTTTAGAATTCTTACCTTTTATACCTGTGGCTGCAATAGTTCTTTTATCTCCTAAGTTTGACCCCAAATCTTTTTGAATAGCTGCAGTAGCCTTCTTCTTCTTGCCCTCGAACTTCTTAGGTCTCAGCTCTGGATGTAGAATCTAATAGTGCTCATCATCATGCTCATCCTTCTTATAGTGAGTGCATGAGGATTTCCTTTTCTGTGCAGTGTTAGCCTTCCTTGCTTTCCATTTCTGCTTTATTTTCTCCTTATTCTTGCTTGCAGTGGGTTGGAATGATCCCCCAACTTCTGGACTTCCATTCTTTCCTCTAGCTTCTAGATTAGTAGCTTGTACAGATACCTCATCTATACTAGTGGGATTAAACACGAGGATAGTGTGCCTCATGTAGCTGTGTAGACCACCAATGTATTTCAACAGAGTCTCAAGTGAGTCTAATGAGATTCCTAGAATCAATGCTCTCTTTCTAAATTCTTGAGTGTATCCCTGTACACTTTTCCCTTTCAACTGTCGAAGAGTTTGCTAGCTCACCATGGCTTGCTACATGTAGGCCAATGGATAGAACTATTTTTTGATTGCAGAAACAAATTCACTCCAGACAGAGATGGTCTTACCATGTCTCTTCATGTCAGATTGGGTCCTGCCTTCCCACCCAACTAAGGTAGTGCCTCCAAGGCGCAGGCCTGCCACCTGAATCTTGCTCTTGTCTGAGTCGATACTCTGCACTCTACAATAAACATCAATTTGTCTAATCCAATTGTCCAGCTTTTCTGCATGAAACTCTCCATCATATATAGGTAAATCAAATTTAACATCTAGTTTAATCAAAGATGTCTTCTGTTTATGTTCAGGGCTATTACGAGGTGTGAGAAAGCTTTCTTCTTTCCCCTTGCCTTTTGAGTGGTCATGGAAGTGAGGCTCATCTTCTCCTTTGTCTTGTTTGGAGCCTGATGAATCTTCATCTTTGTGTTTCCTAAAATCCCTATACATTTCCTCTACCCTGGACTTTATGGCTAGGAAACTATCTATACATTGAGGGTCTGGCCCCACAGAACCTTCCTCTAACATTGTCTTCCGAGGATAGACTCTCCCCATTCTACCAAATCTCCTTCTCCTAATTTGAGCTTTGATCTAGTTAGCATTCAATAGCTAAATCCAACACAAGCTTTTCTAACCTTAACAACCTAAAGCTCTAATACCACTTGATCTGAAAATCACTCATGAGTGATCTCAATTAATTAATTAATGAATGAAGGTATTACAGACTCATGTGCTAGTGTGTGTCTATGTTATCTTAGGCAATAGATCAATTAGATTGCAAAATACACAGACACTGGAAAATGGAAAACTGTAAGAGAAACACAACAAGAAAAGACAGAACACAACAAATTAATAAGGAGTTCACCCAATCCTCCTGGGCTACGTCTCCGGTCCAACTTTCAGTGATGACCTTCTTTTATGTGTCTTTAAAGCAGAGGTTTTAGAATGAGGAGCTCAATTTGAGTCTCCTGAAACAGATGATGCTTAGTAGGGTGGTTCTTGGATTCCCCAAGCCACTAGAGTGCACAGGTTCTTCCTTACCAAGTCTTGACCTCTCTGGTCTTTAATGGGATGGGTCCAATTTGGTACTTAGTTCCCAACAGATATCCTCACGGGGATTGCTTGAACCTCTCAAGCCTTCTGTCTGCTCAATGTTGCCTTATCTCTGTAGGTAAGCTCGGCTCTCTGTGTCTTGCTTCTGTCTCGCTGTCTCCTTCTTCCTTTCTCCTCTGTCCTCTTTGTATTCTCTCTGTCTTTGTCTGTTTGTTTGTTCGTGGCTTAAAGCCAATTTGTATCATGACTGTTCACTTCCTCTTCTACCTCTTTGGATCACCTGCTGCTGTTCGCTTGGAGTTCCCTGCCTCTGCATCATCGCCACTATGTAACATCTCACAGGGAAGTGGCCATTTCCTCTCACGAATGGTGCCAGCTCTTCCTCAAACAGTTCGGTATTTAGGTTACTCTGTGTAATGATTCATTTGCCAACTCAGCGGTCAAATCAGACTTCAGACTTTTATATGCTACAACTTATTTCTCCCTCTAGATCTGGTCATTCATCGGGTGCAATCTCTGCCATTAGATCTGGAGCCCCCAAATCCTACAATGTTCGCTCTTATCACATGGTTGACTTGCTCGGATGTTAGCCCGCGATGAGAGGCGGTTTTCTCTCTCATCCGCCGAACATGCGTAACTCAATGTATGGAATCGGTGGGTCTCCTGACAATTCCGCTTACCACCCAAAACACCTCTGATATTCCACTGGTTTTGGAGCACGGGACCCGCCTTTGGTTTTAGCACTTTTCCCATGGTTTTTGGCTTCCCTTATGACCGAGCGCTCGGGGCCTTTCCATTTCGATGGGTTTTTCCCAGTGATGCGTGATTAGCACTTCGCGCTTCAGAAACGGCCTCCATTTTTTGATCTGGACTTCCCAACTACTAGTTTGCGTCCTCTGCGGTCTCCATGGGCCTCGGTCAATGTGCTTTGACCGAGGTCCTTGTCGTTCCTTGCTGGCTACAAACTGCCACTGTCCAGAGGTCTTTATAATAGCTCATTGTTCACAAGTTTTTGAAGTCTGTCATGATTTAATACAGTCATAGAACTCTAATAATTTTCATGGATCCAATTCGGATCAAACTCTAAAAGAAAAAGGAACAAGATTGAATAAAATCAAAGTGTTAAAATTTGGACTCTATGAAATCTCTAAAATGGTCAAAAGAAAGTTTAATCATTTTGAACATCTCTTGTAATGATCATAAGAGCAAGACCATTGTAGAATTGAGGCTTCAGTGATCCATCATATTTATAAAAAGAGCTTCGGCGTAAGTTACATAGAAAGATCATTGTCGACGCGTTTCGAACCAACCAGTGTGGTTCATCGTCAGGACAAGCTGAAGAAACAGATCTGGCCTAGCAAGTTAAATAGACTGAGCAGAGACTCCAACGGCTATATAATAGCTATATTTGACTCTAGGACCTAAGCCTTAATTATATTAATAAATTTAATCTTATTATAATATTAAGATAATAATATAATATTTTATTTCTAGAGATAAGAGAAATTAGAAATTTATTTACTTAAATAAATTAATGGTTATTTAAAAATTACTAAAAAATTATTATTTTTGATTGAATAATTAAGAATATATTTAATAAATCTAATCTTATTATTTTTATAATATTAAGATATTAATATTATATTTCTAGAGATAAGAGAAATTAGAAATGATAAATAAATAAGCGAATATTATCAAAAGAAATTTATTTGCTTAAATAACATGATATTAATGGTTATTTAAAAATTACTATTTATTATTGTTTGAATGACTTATTTATAATGCATAATTTAAGTTATATAAGTAATTATATATTCTTATTGAGTTATTATATATGTTTTATATTTTGATGGTATGTTAGTTTGTTTATAAAATTATTAAAATTGTTCTTAAGGGTTAGTTGACTAGTAAAAGAGGAAATAATTTAATTTATTTCAAGATATCCTATATATGTATATATATATATAAGCTATCATTAAGCCCATTGGTTTTCATAGCTGAAAATAAGTGACTACATGGTATCAATCACAAATAAAATATAAATAAGACTAACCCAAGAATACATCATATTTTAGATATACTAATAATAATAACCTAATGAATTAAATAATAAACTCCTAAAACAGGAAAACCATGTTTACAACAACCATTAATTAATCACATATTTAATTAAAGAACATGGTTTTATGATTAAGTTTAGTGAAAGGATAAAATTTCATCGCCACAGGTAGAGCCATTGCTACCAGTAGGCGTCCATAGCCTCGACAGGGTTACCTTTTAACCTAAGGAAATTTTGGTATTTAATTATTCTGAAAGCCATTGTCCTGGATTTTTGACCAGCCATTTACAATTTCATTCACAAACATTAATAATCATCAGCAAGTCATCTCGTGATGAGACCTCTTGTCTTATATTGAATTGTTGTAAGCCATTATCCTGGCTTGGTGACCAGATGTGATAATGTCATAACAATGAAAGCCCATGATCATGATGGGCTGGCTCTTTTAGGAGACCCCCTATCTTTCAGGTGTTTTTATAAATTTTAATTAGAATCTGATGATTTGTTTTAATAGATGGGGAGACAAATCATCTCCTTAAGAGATATGATGGCATGGAAGAGTTATAGAATACTAAATTTATATGTTACTTTTTGTTACTTTAATAGTTTTTTTAGGATACGACAATGTTGTAAAGTAGATTCTCTTATGTGTACTAAGGTAAGAGAACATCCAAATGATAATAAAACACAAAAAAAGTCAGAGTTTCAATGTGAGTTTGAAAGATAGCAGTTTAATGATTTTCCTATTATTCTCCCTTTTACTAATGAATTTCATTATATAAGAATAATAATTTCCCAAGTATTAAACCAAAGTTGGGTTAAAAATAACTCTTTTAAAAAGGTTTGGTAATATTACTTAAATCAATTTGAGGAAAAGGTCAAATTGACACTCAAGGGACTCCAGAGGGCATAATTGAGATGTTATTAATTCAAACCCAAAGTCAAGAGCCAAGAGAAACTAGGGAAACCCAAAAACAATTAACCACAAAAAGAAAAACATAAGATAAACAATTCTCAACTTAAACAAGTAAAAAGAATGATCTTGACATAAGAAATTATGTTTATTGTTAAGAACAATGCCAAGGATGTTAATTTTTTCTTGTTTAGTGATTATGTTATTCATTAAAATAAATTTTCTAATCTAATGAGAGTTGTGATAAAAATTTACTTATAAAAATTCAAATAGGATTTATTTACTTTTATAAGTTCAACTTCAAAATAAAACATACAAGTTTTCATAATAAATTTTCCATTATAAATGAAATATTTGGAAATGAGAAAGAAAATTGCCCTGAATGCGTTTTGATAATTTTCCACATTAAAATTTTCACAACTACTTTATTAGTAACAGTTGATATTCTAACTCAAGCCAATACTTGCCAGAAGAATAGCACAATAAAATAAATAAACAATGATTAAAAGAGAAAAGAAATTCTAGAAAACTAAGAAAAATGGAAATGAACATGTAAATATGTACCTGGGAGAATTTGATCATGGTTTTACCTGATAAATCTTCATCTTCTCCCATGTATTTATCAAAGTTCAAAACCATCTTCTTATTTAATTTAAACTAACTGCTAAACTACACCTAATCCTAATATAAAAAGTAGACTAAGACTACGTAAATTCGTGCTTCCAATGTAACCATTCGAGCATCTTATTATATTCATGAATGTCTAAATAAAACATCAATAACAAAATCATAAATATATTGTTAGGTCCCTATAATACTAGTGTATTCCCTCATTGTTATTAGTGTAGCCCCCTTATTTTTATTGATGTGCCCCATAGAAGCCCACTATTCCCTCAATGTTTTTAGTGTAGCCTCCTTATTGTTATTTTTGTGCCCCATAGGAGCCCACTATTTTTATTGTGGTGCCCTTTCATTATTATTGTTATGTCGACTCTGGTTATATTGTGACCCCTTAGACTCTTACATATAGAAAGGAGGTTGTGTCATTTGAATCATCCAAGAATTTTTTATTTGTGTAATGTAAAGGAGGTTTCCCCCTTGAGGAGGATAATTTTGAAGTCGTTGATCTATATTTTCTATCTTTTTGTGAGTTGGTTTCATAACAGGTATTGGAGCTTTGGATTCTAAGGTATCACTGCTCCAAACAGGTCATCGTGTAATTTGCATATAATTTTTTCTACGAAGTTTCAAAATCTAAAAATAAAAACCCATTTGAACCAAAATTGTTCTGAACCTTGGGTCCGAATTTAAGATATTATCTCGCTATATTTTTAGAGATATGATCTAAGGAAGTTGGGGTTTTGCCAAACTCCAAAATTCCATCTCAAACAGGTCATCGTGGAATTTTCGCTATAAGTTTTTTCTATGAGGGTTCAGACTCTGAAATTAAAACCATTTGAGTTGAAATCTTGGTGAAGCTTAGGTCCAAATTTCAGATCTTTTCTCACTATATGTTCAGAGATATGATCCAAGGAAGTTAGGGTTTTTTTAGGATCCCGAATTACATCCCAAACAGGTGACCTTGGGAAAATCGTCATAGCCTTCTCTCTAAGTATCAAATTGAAATTTCGTCAGAAGTTACAGAAAGAGATTATACTTTAGATTTTTTGTGTAGCATTTTTAGGTCTAAAGGTGGAAACATTGATACGTGGCACTTCGTACAAGTATGCTCTACTGAAGAAGTGTATAATCAGGTCAGTGTGGGAGATTTGGCCTAACAATTTCTTGAAGACTCCAATATTTACAAGACCTGTGGGGCTGGAAAGAGGTTTTAGAGGAATACCATAGGACAAAATTGCAGACCTTGGATATCCACAATTGCAAAGATACAACATATTCAATATCGAGCTCCTACGAAGAAAAAAAAAGGTGTGTAGTCCTTTTAAAAATTTGCATAAATTTGGTTCGAAAAATTAGATTGAAGTGATTCAAAAGGGCATAGGGAAGCATACTTATCATTAATTGATGCCCCAAAGAAATAAAATGTAAACACATAGTAAGCAACCCGCAAGCTTCACTTTGACGCATGAAGAAGAGGAAGAAATGCAACATGATATATCAAAATTACAAGACCAAATGCAACAAATTTTGTTCTCGCAAAAAGTACAAAAAATGAATTAGAAGCCATGATGAATGTTAAGATATATGGTATAAAAATGGACATGGTAGTTTTGAATGATGGTTTAAAATCATACATGGAAGCAATTATGAATTTCAAGATAAAAGGATTGAAAGAAAGTTTGGCAAAGTTGCTAGAAGAAAAGCGTCCCATTGGCGACAAGGCAATCCATGAAAATCATGATGGAGACAAAAGAGAGATCAATCATGATTTTAGAGACTCCCATGTGGGGTTTAAGAACCACCACAGTCCAAAGATAGAGATGAGGAAGTTTTATGGCAAGGATTCGGTAACTTGGATAGTACAGATGGAGCATTATTTTGATCTACAGGATGTGCAACCCTCACAAAAGGTATGTATTGCATCTTTATATTTAGAACCCAATTAATTTGTATGGTATAGATGGATTTGTTCTCATAAACCACATGTCACTTGGTGACTTTTTACGGAAGAAATGATAGTACACTATGAAGATACAAAGAGAAACACCTTCTTTAGCCAATTGATAAATATCAAACAAAAGGGTTCAATGGCGGAGCACATTGAAGGCTTCCAAAAATTGAATATTAGGGTAACCGATATTCCAGAGTAGCATAGGATTGATGTCTTCATAGGTATTTTAAAAGATAACATCCAACATGAGGTTCGCCTTTGGGAACCTGATTCCTTGGAGAAGGCATTCAGGGTGGCAAGAAAATTTGAAAGCAAAATTATGGCAACAAGGAAGTCTACCAATCACAACTATAAATATGAAATTGTTACTGGTCCTAGTCTTCCACAACCTACAAGGTTGACACCACAAAAATTGGAGGAAAAAAGAGCAAAAGGGATTTTTTATAGTTGTGATAGCAAATACACTAAAGATCATAAGTGTGCTGAGAAGAAATTATTCTACATAGATTGTGAAGAGGAGAAAGAAAAGGAACAAGAAACATCAAAATAGGAGGATATACACCAAGAATCAACCCCAAAGAAAGAACAAATTAATTTGACCATATCTTGTAATGCACAAGCAGGAATTACCACTCCTCAAACTCTCAAGATAGAAGGACATATCAAGAAGAAATGGGTAATAGTGTTGATTGACTCAGGTAGTAGCCATAATTTTATTCATTGTAAGATAGTAAAGGAATTAAATTGCTTCTTGTATCCAACACCAGAGTGTCAAGTGATGGTTGCAAATGGAGGAACCATAAATTGCTCTAGAAAGTGTCATAATATCAAGCCGTCCATGGGAGAATATGTATTTAATAGTCTAATGCTTTCCATTCCAATGGGTGGTGCAGATGTTGTGCTAGGAGTCCAATGGTTACAATCTTTGGGTATGATAACTTTTAATTTTCAAGAAATTTTCTTGAAATGTTTTTGGGAAGGAAAGGAAGTTGAATTAAGGGGTATCGTAGGGAAACTAGGAAATATAATCATCTCTAATAGCATGACAAAGCTTCTATAGAAATAAAAATGGGGCATAATTACACAAGTATGTTCTCTAGATGTTCAAACATCAAAATCATCTAATTCTCCAGACCTCCAAAAAGTCTTGGATAATCATTCTAAGATATTTGAGACTTCCAAAGGTCTCCCACCTACTCGTGATCATTATCATGCTATTCATTTGAATCCAAGAACTATTCCTCCAAACATCAGGCCTTATAGATATCCCTATGCCGAAAATAGTGAAATTTTAGTATGGTTGTAGAAATGCTAGAGGCTTGTATAATTCAACCTAGTCAAAGTTCTTTCTCCGCTCGAGTAGTATTGGTGCACAAGAAGGATGGATCATGGTGCATGTGTAAGGATTATAGGGAGCTCAATAAACTCACTATTAAAGATAAATTTCCCATTCCTATCATTGGTGAATTATTGAATGGATTGCATGGACCAATTTATTTCACCAAGTTGGATCTTCGTTCGGGATATCATCAAATAAGAATGAATACTGAAGACGTTCCGAAAAAAACATTTAGAACTCATGAAGGTCATTATGAATTTGTGGTCATTGTTATAGGTCTATTTGGGCACATCACTCCTGACATTCAGATGAGTACATTTATGGCTCATCAAACCCTAATTCAGTTGTTACATGCCCTAGAGAAGTCAACTCATTGAATGCCTCCTTCTATGAAAGTTTCATGGCTTGAAGCCTCCCTGAAATGTCTCCTTGGGACACTATCGCAGCCCAAGCCTTAAGATTGTGCACTACAGAGCAAGCAAGCCCATTGTGGCCTGCACTGTAGTGCACTTAGGCCCTCTTTAGCCTGCGCTGGATGAGATTGAGTGAAATTTGCATAGGGTTCTAGGAATATTCCTTCACTTTAGCTGATTCTAGAAGGTTCCCATCTCTTATCTCCTCCTATGAGCTCAAAATTGCATAGGCTAAGGATCCATTAACCTCCTATCCTCTCATCCCTTGCTCCATGGAAACTAACTCCAAGATTGAAAAGCCATTCAATACCCTCATTTATGACAAAACCACCTCAATTTACTGTAAATTGAGCACTCAATTTACTGTAAATTGAGCACTCATCATAGTGATCAGGGGACTAGAATCTGAAGTTTGTAAGGAAATTTTGTTGGTTTGAGGATTGAGTTTATGTTAAGCAATGTTATGTTGTTGGAGTGTTGAGCTTTTGATGTGGCGAGGGTTGGACTGAAGCTGGAGGAGTAGCACAGGATCGAACTGTATTGGGTGATACTCTTCCTTCTACATTAATAAAGAGCTTATTCCTTTTCTCATATGATTGTTCATATCTATGATGATTATGTGTTTCAATGTCTTCAATTCCATTGATTTATAGTCGATAGTTCATGTATGCTTTGATCATTTCTTGTTTCTGTTTCTCTTGATCCAGGTAACTTTTGAGCGGATTTAGTTCAAGTGGGAGTGACAAGAGCGATTCAAAAGAGACTTAGGAAGTGAAAGGCAACAAGTAAGCTCCTCCCTCTCATTTGTATTCTATAAGAAAAGGTTAAACTACTTTCTTTCTATTGTTCTAGGTGTAGTCACCCACCTAGGGAAGATGTGTTTATCCGTAGATGAAAATTCCATATAACAAATTAGTGACCATACTGGGGATGACTATCATTCTTAGTGGCTTACCCTCATAATATTACACCATAATAGACTTTTCTTAGTTTTATTGATCTTATTTCAGTCTTTTTGAAGTTTTTTTAGTAAAACATTGTGCTTGAATGTCTCTTGAATTGACTATCTGGCACCAGCACAGTGTTTGTCTAGACACAATGCACTACAGAGCAGCCCCTGCCTTAGAGATAGTGCATTGCAATGCATTGTCTCCCTCTCTAGCCTACGTTGATTCCTCTTAGGATAGAAAGCTCACCTTTGACTGGTTTTTCCAAAGTTGCTTCTCTTGTTGTTTGTTGAAAGATCAATGATGCTTGTGGTTCTGAAATCAACTTGTATTTCTCTTCCTAGCCTTACTTTGTCCTTGATTGTTTAGTGTTTCTTAGATGATTTCTTTATCATTATCAATTCCTTGTCAAAGTTAGCTTATAGTCGATTAATCTTTTCTGAAAAGAAAGTGTCATAAAAGTCTTCTTTTCTTTTGAAAAGGAACTGTCATAAAGTCTTCATTTCTTGCAAAAAGATTGATTGATTGTATGTGCATTAGTTTCATTTTTTTCATCTCAACATTAATGGAATTGAAAAGAAAAACTTCCATTATTCAATTAGAGTTTTTGTGTGTGCTTATAGGAATAGTTTAGGGAAATCGCATTAGATGTGCTCTTTGCTCTTTGATTAAACATTCTGAGTACTCTATCCCTTGTAGTTAAGGTTTTCATTGTTCAAAATCAAATGAAAGAATGTTTCTCATCATAGTTTCATTCTATGAATTTCAAATACATCATGCGGTGAACTTGAAAGACAAACTCTTAATCAAGATAAACTTAAAAGTTATCTAAATTAACCTAATGGAGCATTGTCACCTAACAAATAACATTTAGAGGTTCTAGGCTAGAGACGTGTTCCAGCATTGTCGTTAATTGTTTGCGATACATTCCGAGTGTGATACCTCATTCCACGTACGTAAGTATATCATAGCTTGTCCACGTACCTTCGGGTATATAGGGCAGTGCTATAGTACGAAAAGTATAAAGGAATGCTCTCACTGTGCGGTTTTGCATTAGACAGTGCTAACACAGATTGGGCATCCACTACTTTCAGGTATATATGGGAGGACTACATTAGGTTGTTATCCATACATAGGTAACTGATTTGGCCGCGTTGTACATTGTGATACACCGAACATAGCATTCGAGGAGATTGATTTCACGTATGTTAAGTCCTTGGTTTATTGAGGCAATATATTGCAGTTCACAGTTACTTGGTAATCCTTTTTCCTATATTATCACTCTTTTGTTTTATTATGTTATTTTGATTAAAATAAAATTAACTGACTGCGGATAACATCCTCCATGTCACTCCTTAGTTTATCTTAGGTTGAGACATATGGCAACAACTCTAGAGTCCACCGATCAAGGAATTTCTTTTGATGGGAATCACCGTCCTTTTTCTCCTTTTGGAAATATTAGTGCTCCTTATATGGCTACATTGTCCCTTCCAGAGCTTACCATCGGCTTGCTATTATGGTTGTTCTCAACTTCCTTGGCCCCACAACTGAATATTCCTACAACTAGACAAAATCGACCTCCAGTTGATCCTAAAGTTGACCCTTTAGCTTCTTCGTCGGTTGTTTCTTCCTCCCCTTCTTCCTCTTTGCTTGGTGAAAGTATTGACACTAGTAACTAGGTGGATAAAAAGAAGAAGAAAGGGAATAATAATAATAATAATAAAATTCAGCTGGGGGGCAACCAAGAAACCATTGCTTCGAATGCAACTTCGTGAGAAACCATCTGATAAGCCTCACAAACTTCGATATCCTTGAAAAAATTGTATTGGAGACCATCTTCTTCAAAATTGTTCTAGTATTCCTCAGATCTTAGAAGAATGGTCTTCTCGTTCACATCGTCCTGTGCCATCAACTTCTGGAGATCATGCTAGTGACACACCAACAACTAGTGGTAGTAAAGTTCATGGAAAGAAGGGTAAAGTTAAGTTTCCTTGTAGGTTATATGAAGGAAATCACCCAATTCACCTTTTTCCCTATCTGGATGAAGCCCAAAAAGTGTTGGATAACTATCTTGCTTCTCCGCAATGACTTCCATCTGGTTACAGGATACTCTCCCTTAATCCTTCACTAGTTGATCAAGTGACTGACCCAAATCAAATTGTCGGTCAAACCCACTCTCTCTGAATGTGAATCCCATGAGTCTATACCTGACCATTCATAGGTCGAGGAAACAGTTGACCCGATTTCACCTTCAGTTAATCGAACATTTGCCGTAGAGAGTGAGTATGATACCACTCAGGTTATTTTTGTTTCTTCAGATTCCAATGAGCTTGGAGGTGACCCTCCTATTCCATCAAGATAGGAGGAAAATCCTCCCATTCTTGTAACTCAAGGGGGTAATTATCCCATTCCTACGGTACCCCCTCCAAGTAGTCTAGCCACTTCCTTTGATTGGAATCGATTCACAGGATATCGTCTTCCTTCTTATGTGCCTTTCCAGATCATAGTACAGGTTAATAATATGATTTTATCTGGCATTATTATAGATGAAGGTGCATTTATAAGTATCCTTTCCTCTGCTGCTTGGAAGGTGCTCGGTTCACCACCACTTGTGTCTATTACCCAGAATCTGTTGGCTTTTAACAAAGGAACTAATCAACCATTAGGGATCCTTCCTCAGTTGCCTATTACTTTGGGAGGAAAATTTGTTTACCTCAATGTGATGGTAGTCCCAAGCCCTTTAGATTACAATTTACTTCTTGGGTGCGACTATGTTTATGACATGGGAGCTATCATTTCAACACTCTTTCAAGTGATTTGTTTCTCACATGAAGGCAGACTTGTCACCTTTGACTAGCTTTCATTTCTCGGCCCAGATATGGCTTCCAGTCAACTATCTTCCCTAAATGGTCCTTTTGTCCCAATGGTATCTTCCCCGCCATGGGTCAATTATGTGGCAATCCATTCCATGCCTACATCAACTGATGATCAATTCCATGATGTTGTGCATTATGTATTGGGGGCATTGGAACTAGATCTCTCTAATGGACTCCTTGCTACATATCCCTTCCATAGCATTGTTCGCCCATATGATGAGAACCTCTTGGAAGTCATGACCTCTTATGGGTCGTGATCAAGGAATCATGAGCATAGTTCCCAATCTTGTGTCAAGCTCGTTAAAAAATGAAACAAGGAATATGAGGATAGTTCCTAGCCTTGTGTCAACCTAGTTAAAAAATGAAACAAAGGGTATGAGCATAGTTCCTTGTCTTGTGCCAAACTCATTAAAAAATGAAACAAGGAATATGAGGATAGTTCTTTTACTGTGTCAACCTCATTAAAAAATAAAACAGGTCCCGTGAGCATAGTTCCTTGTCTTGTGTCAAGCTCGTTAAAAAATGAAACAAGGAATCTAAGCAGAGTTCCTTGTCTTTTGTCAAGCTCATTAAAAAATGAAACAAGGTCCCCTGCAACAAAGTTCCAATTCGAGTTTTTGATTTGATCTCGTAAAATCCCAGTCGACTCTTTCACTTGATCTCGTACCTTCATTCCATCAACCTGATAGCCATGAGTAGTCTACTTAGGATGTAATGAAGCTTGGAGGGGCATGCACCTAGAATTGAGTCATCATGCTGGGGGCATGTGTTGAGCACTAGAGAAGGTATGTAATTTCCACTTATTTTGTCATCTTGTCCTTGAATTCATAACTTCCTTGCATTATGGAATAGGTATATGGTGAAAGATTATGATAAAGTTTAGAAGATTTGTGTGCAACGTAAAATGACTAATAATTACCCTTTTTCTATGCAGAAAAAGAAGAAAATGGAAGATCGCCATCCCAAAGAAAAAGACAATACAAAATTAACTGTTGTCCCCTTGACAGGGAACTGCATCCAAACGAGGCAATCCAAATTGGAGCGTATAATCCAGGAAAAGGAAGAGGAGATACCAAATCGGCGCAAGAGAACAAGAAGATAATTGAGAGCTAACAATATGGCGAATCCCTCAGGATCCTTTGATCCTGAGGGATCGTTGCCTTAACGATTCTTTGTATCGTTGATATCTCCGCTCAGCTGCTATAAGAAGGGACAACATTGCTAGCCCAACGGATGGATTATTGTTGTTTTTATGAAATTCACTTTTGTAACTGAAACTTTGATCATCAACTCTCATTAAAAGAGTGATTGTTGTAACTCTGTTTTGATGCTTACTATATAAACTCTGGTTGTTGTTCCATCTTTGATTCTAGAGTAATCTTAAGCAGTGCATCCCTGGAGGCTAAGGGCCCGGCCCTGGTGGATCACTTGCTCCTGTACCATTATTTTCCGATTCATGTGTGGTTTGATTTCTCTTATTCGCTTTGTTCAGTAATCTATTTTTCTTTATTATTTCATTTATTAGCTCTGGTATATTTCGTTCCTATTTGAATAGTAATGTTATTCTCTGCAACAGGAATGTTATGCTATTCATTCTAAACTTATATCGCATTGTCGTTCCTTTAACGCACTGATATTATCATATAACATTGTTGTTCCTTACAGATTCCCATTGCTATTCGATTACAGAATAATAGTGTTGTGTATTTATAAATCGGTATTATTGTCTATTTATCTACAGTTTACTTCCAAACGTGATTGTTGTTCATTTGGGATTGTTGTTCCACCGTGATCACAATCGTTGTTTCTTCATAACCGTGATTAATAATTGTTGTACCGAAACTCATATTACTGTTTCTTTTGATATAGATGTGTTGTGTGCTATAATCGGTTTAGTTGTTGTGCATTTATATTTGATTTAGGTTTTTGTTCAATATTTCATAACTTCCTTTAGTTTGCTGTCCCATTTTTGTTTACTGTTCAATTCATTTCTGAGATAAATATTGTTGCTTAATTCCGGTATATTGCGATTACTACTTCATTCATTTATGTAAATTAAATATTTGTTGTTCAATCTTATTATATATATTAGTTGTTGTCCCTTTTCCTATTATTTGAATCATAATTGCTTTGGTGTGAGCAGAACGATCTGAAACTATAGTGAACACTGACTGTTGTTGTCCAGTTCCCAAATTGATGATCTTTTCCTTTATTGCTTCTCAATTTCAGTTTACAAGGGGAGGAGTTATTGTTACTGCACCCTTGACTAATAAAGTACTGTAGTTTCTTCATTGAATGATTTAGTTACAATAATTTCCAGTTCTTGCCATTACATTTAGAAGTTTGTTTTTAGCATTTAGTTACTTTTTCATAAGCAGTATACTACTAGCATTACTCTGACAAATGACCGCCTCAAACTGAGTACATTCTTTAAGATAACAAATTGTACCTGGATTGATAATTAATGTAGGGTAAATAGAGGTGAAAAAGACCCTTTTTACTGCTCGACATTTTGGTGTTGTTGCCAAGGAAGAGTGTAGCCATTTATTTCTTTTCAGAGTAGTGTAAGTACCTTCTAGGAGAGAATTGGATTTTAAAAACGAAAGGTAATAAATTGCGCACGGAGCATGTAACAACCCTGCTCCCTTGCCCACTTTCCTACAGATTTGTTGTTGTTTTGGGTAGAAATCAGTATTTGATTTGTGTGCATGATTAAGCAAAAAAAGCCTGAAAAGAATCCTAAACCACTACCCAAGCCTGATAAAGCTAAGGGGTCGGTGACCCTTGGCCGATCAATCTTTATAGACGAAATCCTTAAGAAAGCATAATCTCAACCTTCGGTAGGAACTAGCAAAGTTGCTTTTAGACAACCTAATAGCTCCCTTCAGGCCACAGGATCACCATCTGTAGCCTTTACTGAGGTGCACAGCCAAACTGAGGAGCAAGATTTTCAAGAAATTGAGAATTCTAGCCCAAAATCATTGCAAGAAGGGAACCTTAGTAATCTCTGTGAAGGGGGAGGAGAAACAAGGGAAACTGAAGAACCAAGATCTCCTCTTGGAATAATTCAGCCATTAAGCAGCGCAGATAAGGGAAGTGCTGCAAAAATCATTCATAACAAAGTTGAAGAACCTCAAGAGTCAAAATCCCCCCAAACATTAGGAACTCTCATCATCCCAGACAAAGGAAGTGTTGTTAAGGCCATTCCTGTTAAGGCCATCCCTACTCCGTCTAAGCAACCTAAGAATACCCTCCTAGAAATTCAGGAAGGTTATTGGCACATATTTGACCAAATGGCCTAGAACCAGCCAAACACTCAAACCTCCACACTGCAATATCCCATTGTAAATACTGCAGTCAATGCACCTATGAAGGCAATTCCTCTCCAACATATCCCTACATTTCATGGCCTAACATCAGAATACCCAGATGCATTTTTGTTTGAATTTAATGTGTTGTGCAGAGGATATGACTATACCACCGATCCCCAAAAACTATAACTATTTCCCTCTACATTAAAAGGAGCTGCTTTACGATGGTTTATGGGGTTGGGTGGAGGTGTTATAAATGACTGGGAACAAATGAAAGGTGCTTTCCTGAAGAAATATCAGGATTATTGTAAATCTAGAGAATTAAAAGATGAAATATTTCAGATCATAGCTAGACCTAATGAAACACTAGAGGAATATGTTGAAATTTTTCAATATAATCTTCAAATATCTCCTTATGCATCATTACCCTTACTTGATAATATATTAAAAACAACATTAATTAAAGGTATGGAGGAACAATGGATTGAAACATTGAATATTATGGGAAAAGGAGACATCTATCAAGAAAATTTTGCTAACATTATTGATTTATGTATCAGGAGCTCATCAGGAAGTACAAGGCTAAGACCAGCGGAACATGATAGATTTACAAGGGACAACAAGATCTCTGGAGGAGTAACTCGGGCAGAAATTGGAAATTTATTAGAAAATTTCAAAACCGATATATTGGGAACTCTAGAAATGCAGCTCGATATTATGCAAGCCAAACAGAAACAAGCAGAGGCAGAGAAAAATCTGGCAATATTCTGTCCCAAATGCAAAAAGAAACATAGCCACAAAGAGTGCCCATTAGATGTGGTTCAGTTTTGTGCCATTTGTACAAAAGACCACTCTACAAAAAGTTGTCCCTCACTTCCTGGTTTGAAAGCAGTATACAAAGAAGCAGAAGAAGAACCAGAACCAGTGTACCTACTTAATTAGCACCGTCAATGGCATCCGCAGCAATCAAGTATGTTCCTTGATCCAGCTTCTTCTTTCCAACCTCCACAATATCATGCTCAGCAATATAATGCAATGTGGAAAAATCAACCTTCCTTCTCAAACTGGTCACAACAACCATGTCCTTCATCATCGCCATGGCCGAATCAAGAAAGCCAATCTAATTGGCCAAATTTTCCCTATGCCCCACCATATTGGAAAAACAATGTGTATCTAGCACAATGGTCCCCTCCTAGTTCGCAGAGCCAAGCTTGGCAGACAAACTGGCAAAGAACGATGAATCAGCCAGTGGGAACCATTCCGCTCCCTCAACCTACACTGCCATCACTACAACCAAATACCCAGTCCAATTTAAGACCGCAACTCCCAGCCCAACCGAACCCAAACCCAAATAACAGATTGGTCCAATTTGTTCAAATAATTGAAACACCAGAGCTAGGAACTGATCTAAGGGAGTGCAACGATCTTCATTTAAGGTCTGGGCGCATTATAGAAATCGAGGGAGATAAAACTGTTCAAGTTGAAAATCAGTTACTGTAGAACAACCATTACAAGAAGAAGATGTGGCTAGAAAATAGGCTCATGACCAAGCAACCACATCTTCTCCCCCATTCCCAGAACGATTAATTATACCACGACCTATAGAACATCCTGATTTTGATATTCTGGGAGAACTTAAGAACCTATACATAAAAATCCCACTCCTCCAAGCCATCCAAGACATCCCAATATATGCAAAGACCATCAAAGAGCTATGTATAAAAAAACCAAGGAGGAGAATAACAAATAACCCAATAGTCCAAGTAGTTGGTACCTTATCTGACTTGTTACCAGGAAGAGAAGCACTTGTCAAATATGAAGATCCAGGAAATCCAATAGTGACAGTAAAATCAATGGACAAACCTTTTCAAATGCCTTAGTTGATTTAGGGGCTGCAATTAATATCTTAACAACCATCACTTGTCAAAAACTGGGCATTACATCAGTAGAACCAACTTCCACTTTATTAGAACTGGCTGACCGATCGGTGGTTAGGCCCACACTACATGATGTCATGGTATCCATTGATTCCTGGGAATATCCTGCCGACTTTCTGATAATAAATCCCAAAAACCGACTTGATGGACATCTGTTAATTTTAGGCAAACCTTCGCTTGCAACTGTTGATGAGGGAGTAATATCAAGAATCTAGCCCTATACCCTCCAGCCCAGCCAAGTGTAACAATAATAAAAACAAACAAATAGCCTGTATCATACCTTACTGAAAAATATTAGATCTCCATTAACTATAGAAGATGCCCTCGATTTCAAAGATGAAACAGAGGATGATGTTATTAACAACTTTATTAACCAAGCTGAATCCAGTTCTCACATACAATGTCACATGATAGAGGCAACATTTGATAATGAATTAGAAGAAGATCCTCTCAGAGACACTCATGATCAGACAATACCTACTACCTCTGTTTCAAATAGAAAAATTGTGGAGATTGAGCCGAGAAAAACTTTAAACATTAATAGTAACTTGACTCCTGAACAAGAAGAGAAGTTGATCCAACTACTGAGAAAATACAAGGAATCATTTGCATGGGATTATACGAATATGAAAGGAATCGATCCCCGGTTATGTACACACCACATTTATATAGAAAAGGATGCAAGACCTATTCGCCAACCCCAAAGAAGACTTAACCCTCATCTAAAAGACATTGTGAAAGGTGAACTACAAAAAAATTTAGATGTAAACTTTACTTATCCTATCTTCGATAGCAAATGGGTCTCTCCGCTTGTAGTGGTGCCAAAGAAGAATGGGAAGTGGAGGATTTGTGTAGATTATAGGGAATTAAATAAAGCAAACCAGAAAGACCACTTCCCCTTCCATTCATTGACTAGGTATTAGATGCATTAGCAGGAAATAAATTCTTTTCTTTCTTGGATGGCTTCAGTGGATACAATCAATTTCAGATTGCTCCTGAAGACCAAGACAAAACTACTTTTACCTGTCCTTAGGGAACATTTGCCTACAGAGTTTTACCCTTTGGCCTATGCAATGCCCTTGCCAAATTTCAAAGGGCTATCCTCAACATCTTTTTAGATTTAATAAATGAAGGGATCGAAGTATACATGGATGATTTCACACCATACGGAGATTATTTCGACCCAGCACTAGACACATTGGAAAAGGTGCTGCAACAATGTATCGCTACTAGGCTCTACTTGAACCATGAAAAATGCTATATGATGATGACTAAAGGACTCATCCTAGGTCATTATATCTCAACAGATGGAATACAGGTAGATCCAGCCAAAATTTAAATAATTTTGTTAATACCTACTCCTACCACACAGACAGAGGTACACAATTTTCTTGGATTTTCTGGTTATTATAGGAGATTTATAGAACATTTTTCTCACATTGTTGCACCTCTATACACACTAACAAGGAATGTTGACTTTGTTTGGACAGATAAATGTGATCATGCTTTTGAGGATCTAAAAAAGCTTGTGTCAACAGCACCAGTACTCAGAGGTCCAAATTGGGACCTATCATTTTAAATTTCATTAGATGCTTCAGACACAACTATTGGAGCAGTCCTTGGGCAAGAAGAAGACAAAAAAACATATGCAATTTATTATATTAGCAAGAATTTGTCTCCTGTTGAGTTGAACTATATTGTTACTAAAAAAGAATTTTTAGCTGTAATACATGCTGTAAATAAATTTAGGCATTATATCGCTCGATATCCTGTTGTTTTATGTATAGATCACTTTTCCATAAAATATTTAGTAAATAGACCAATCACAAATGATAGAGTAACAATATGGCTGATTTTATTACAGGAATTTGACATCACAATAAAATACCGACCTGGAAAAGAAAATCCTGTAGCTGACTTTCTTTCACGAATGCCAAAACCAGTGGATGCAGCAGCAGTCGGAGATCAATTTCCATATGAACATTTGTTTGCTATTACTGTCAAAACACCATGGTATGCTGATGTTGTGAATTATTTAGCAGTAGGAAAATTACCAAAACATCTAACTCCCAATGAACGAAAGCAGATTGTCCAGTGTAGTACCTGATTTTCTTGGATTGGAGGCTACCTATTACACATTAGAAGATGCGTCCGTGAAGATGAAAGTTTGACATTTTGAAAGCCTGTCATGACGGACCGTGTGGCGGACATTTCTCAGATCGAGGAACTGGTCACAAAATTCTGCAAACAGGGTATTATTGACCCATGATCTTCAAAGATGCAAAGAAATTTGTTCAAACTTGTGATAGTTGTGAAAGAGCAGGATGCCCTGGACAGTCCGACGAAATGCCTCTGAACCCACAGCTAGTCATTGAACCATTCAAGCATTGGACGCTCGATTTTGTTGGTTCGATCAATCCATCATCAAACCAGAAAACATATATTCTAGTAGCAACAGAATATGTCACCAAATGGGTTGAAGCAAAGGCATTGCTAAGAGCTACAGAGGATTTCGTCATTCAGTTCCTGTTCCACATATTTGTGCGATATGGCCTCCCAAGAGACATAATCACAGATGGAGGACCACATTTTGCTGGTAATAAAATTGCTACAACACTAAAAAACTATCATATTCAGCATAAAATTACCTCCCCATAGCACCCATAGGCAAATCGCCAAGTATAAAGCACGAATAAAGTAATAGAAGCAATACTGACAAAAACCATTGCATCACACAGACACGATTGGTCTACAAGATTGTAGGAAGCCTTGTGGGCATACAGAACGACATGGAGCAGCACTACTGGTTATTCACCATATCATCTAGTATTTGGAAAGGAACCCATCTTTCCAATAGAATTCGAAATACAGACCTTGAGAACAGCACAGAAGTCAGTCTAGATTTAAACGAGGCCCGGATTAATAGACTACAACAAATCAACGAGCTGGATGAATGTAGGCTCTCCGCTCTTCAACACACCACACTAATCCAGAGATAGAGAGCCAAATGGCACGACGCCCTCATCAAAAATAAAGTCTTCCGCGAAGGGGATTGGGCGCTCCTATACGATTCTAGGTTTTAGGATTTTCCAGGGAAATTCCAGACTCGCTAGCTGGGACCATACGAAATCCAGAAGGTACATGATAATGGCACCATTACTCAAACCACCATTGACGGATCTGGACACACCTTTAAGGCAAACGGCCACCGAGATCGACTGTCTCGCAAACCACTTACTCGGGAATCCTTCTACCAACAACTCCAGGAAGACTCCGACATGCAGATTTTGGTTAAGGAAGAGAACTCTTCCTCACTATTGGTTCATTAAGTGATTTGATTGCTTTTAATTTTTGTACATAATTCTTTTGTTTTGTTTAAATTACTTTCTGCACAGATTTCTGCATTTCTGCAAATTTTGCGTTTTGTTGTTCTTACAACATTTTCACTGTCCTACTATTCTTTTTTGAAGGAACAACATTTTTGCATTTTTCTGTTCCTTTTGGAAGGAACAACATTTTCATCACTTTATTGTTCCTTTTGAAGGAACAATGCTTTTGCATTTTGTTGTTCCTTTTCGAAGGAACAACATTTCCACCATTTTTCTGTTCCTTTTTGAAGGAACAACACTTTTGCGTTCTATTGTTCCTTTCCAAAGGAACAACATTTTCGTCATTTGTTGTTCCTTTCCGAAGGAATAGCATTTTTGCATTCTGTTGTTCCTTTCCGAAGGAACAACATTTCCATTGTTTTTCTATTCCTTTTGAAAGGAGCAACACTTTTACGTTTTGTTGTTCCTTTCCGAAGGAACAACACTTTGACGTTTTGATGTTCCTTTTCAAAGGAACAACACTTCCGCATTTTTGTTTTTCCTTTCCAAATGAACAACACTTTTTTTTCTACTGTTCCTTTCTGAATGAACAACACTTTCATTTTTGTGTTGTTCCTTTCGGAAGGAACAACATTTTTGCATCTCTTTGTTTTGCGCTTGTTTTCTTTGTTGTTCTGATTAAGGGAAAACTGTTGTTCCTCTCAAAGGACAGTGGTTTTGAGCATATTTTTCCTTTTGCTTGTGGTTTTTGTGTACAGTAGTTATTCTATCTTGAGAACAACATTTTTAGAGTGCATTTTATTCTTTTTTGTGTGTTTTACCATTTAGATCATTTTTGTGAGTCATGGTCATTTAAAGCACAGTTATACATTTATGCAACAATACAAAAACTAGAGGATACTAAAATTAGAAAATTACATAAAATTCGTTATCTTTAGAAGAAATTGCTTTGAATTGATAAGAGAAAAGAGGAAAAGACACAACTATTGATCACCTTGTTGTCATTATTTTACTAATACCGATATGATTGATTATTTTTATCATGATGGTTCTTCCTAAATCCCCATAATTCTCTTTGATCATTATCATTGAATAAGAATAAGGGTGTATTTTTCTAAATTGATATGTTAAGACTTCTTCCACCATCCCTAGTCTTAAGGAGTGTTGAACCACCCTCTGTATATAAATAGGAAAAGTGCTATATAAAAGAACAAAAAGAAGAAAAAGAAAAATGTTTATATAATTGCTAACATGATTTTTCAGATGAAGGATAGGGGGTCTCATCAAGAGCCAGCCTACCATGATTAGCATTCCCACTATGGCCACCACACTAGGGATATGATCTAAGCAGCACATCAAAAAAATAAAAAGTCCTTGGAACATGAGGTCTCATCACGAGCCGACCTACCCACCTTTCACTCCTTCCTAGTGAATGGCATTGTGATTCATCTGGTCACCAAGCCAGCATAATGGCCTCCATTCTGACACTGCACAGCACTATCCTAGGCATACACAAAGGATTATGGTTCCAAGGGTGAAATAAACAACTCTGTCAAGGTTATGGACACCTGTGGGCAACAGAGCTATGTTGATGGTATTGAAGTCATATTTATTATACACCAATAGTAATTATAAAACCCTTCTTCTTATATCTTTATCAATGGTTCAAATGAGATTATGTATATAACCCTTACGAACCTTTGATACATGAAAATTAATTACAAATCAATTATGACAGTAAAATTCGATAATGACCACATAGGACCTTTTATGCACGTCAGCTATCCTATCCTCCAATTCTCGCATCATATCACGACATTTCCTTATTTATTAAGTGATTTTATTATACGCCTCGATTTTGGCAATCCGTTCGTCGTTGTAAACATGGCATTTCTGTATATGCTATTCCTTTATGACTCTGTACTCTGGCAGTTCAGCACGTTGCTCCTCCATTTGACGGCCAAGGATGGCCTATCACATTGCAAGCGGGACGTAGGTGATCCCCATAATTCACTGACATACGTGTCAGCTCATCATTCGGAAGAATTAATGACTCGAGAAGAGCAATGCTTAACAATATTTTGTTTCCCAACATGCATGACTTTCTGTTCTGAAGCTATTTCTGCGTTTTAATCTGCAAAAATTACCAGTAAGTTTGAAATTCGAATAGCTTGTTGTTTTGTCATCTTCTCGGTGTTTGCTAATAGTGAGCTAAAAATTTGAGCAACCTGTTGTTCCATTATCGTCCTTGTGTTTTTTACAGTGTGCTAAGATGGGAGGAAGATCAATTCACAGTGAGCCACAAGTGTTGATGGTCTCTGAAACTGCATGAGAGATCCTAGCGAGGGTAGGATGGAGAGTTTATCTTAACCGTCTACAGCAATCCAACGAGAAGATGGCAATTGAGTTTTTACAGAACTTGCAAGAACATCATTCCATGGTGAGAGGGAGACAGATAGCAGAATTTTCAGGACTACCAGCCACTGGACCTTTGTGCACTTTGAAAAAGGTGAGACATTTTACTGTTAGTCTTTGCAGCCTTCCTCCAGTGATCAAACATGCTCTTACAAAGTGATTTTAAGGTGTCAAGGTCAAATTTGGTCACTAGGTATTAGGTCTAGGGTTTTCTTTTACTCCTTTCAAATTTTTCCAAATGTCGGTCCATGTCACCATTCAGCTGAGTGTACCATCATTCAGAGGGTTTTCATCATCATGTTAGGTTCCAATGGGTCAGTTTACACGTTGTTCATGCTTCAGTTGCACCTAGGTAAGGTTCATTTCCCTCTCCTAGGGTTTTGAAGGTAATTTCTCATGGATGGTAAATCATTAGCAAAAATTGTATCCGGATGTTCATACACCTTCCCCTATCGTTAATGTAACTTATTAAACATTTCCCATCACTGATATCCCCCAAATTCCTCATTTTCGCACAAACCCTAGTTTCTTGCTACAACTTGACAATTTTCTAGGCTAGGCCTGTGTTTTTCCCTTTGGACCTCCTCCCCTCTCTCAATATTTGAAATTCCACTTTCCCCTACTCCCTAGCATCCCTCCCTACTTCCCAAAATTTTCTCAAGAATTTAGAAGCCCTTTATCCCCTTCATTTCACTTCATTTCGACAAATCCCCTGTTCCACACATCGGGATAGGTTTTACTCCAATGATGTTTCTGAGCAATAAAAGATGAATTTGGGAAAACTAACAGATTTTTTTGTCCAAAATAGGCCAAGGAAGAAAAACCTTCTTCACTTTTACACAGGTGTCATGGTTTTAGAGAAATGTCAAAAATACAGTTGCCTCGGGAGAATTGATGCACCTCTGAAGTGACCTTGGGGAAATCAAGTTTTCTTCTAGATTGGTTGTCCAAATGACTTGTCTAAATCATCCCAATGATAACTAGACACAAATATCTTTCCAATGAGATATCATGAGCTCAATTGGGAGTTGAGGAAGACCTTCAAACGTTGACTGCAACAGCACTCTGCCTTTAGGCAGCCTCATTTTGCACATTTTTCCCAGTCTCGGGAAATTTTCTTTTTGATAGGACCAATGAACTCCAAATTGAAAAATTATAGTTTAGATGGAAATTAGACTCAATAGACTTTCCAACGAGCTATCCTGAGCCCAATTTGGACACCAGGAAAGCCTCCAAAAGTCTCTTGCAAAAAGCGTTACGCATTGGCTTTGGGGCGTAGTGCATTGGGTTTGTGGCACGGCGCATAGCGCTGTAAGCCCGATTTCACCCATAAAATCTCTCAAATTTCCAAATTTTCTCAATCCTATGGTGTGAAAGTAAGTCAAGATTTATTCCCTTGCTAGTGAATGATATTTTTTAAAAATTTATGGTGGTTTAGTGAGACAAAACTCAAACCCTACCTCCTTGCAATTTTTGCTCAAAAACAATTGCCTAGGGTTTGCACTTGTGTTTTTTGCTGCTAACTCCACAAAATTTCTCAATCCCTCACTCTTTCATTCTCTCATTACATTTTATCAAACCATTCCCCCAATCCTCATATCGCTAAGTCTACTAATTCTAAAACCCTAATTGCTTGCCCACACCCTAGTCAAAAATCCCTAAACCCTAATTGTTGTCCCAAGAACCTAAGTACTATTCCCTAAACCCCCTATTTCCAAAAATACTTGTCAGCAATATTCCCAAAACCCATCATACACTTTCCCCTTCACAGTCCCTCATATATTTTTAACCTTGGTGGTAGAAAATTGAAAACACCATAAATCTCCTACTACTCATCAAGAAAACTCATCCACTAGCAAACATGGAGTCTGATCCTTCATATGACTGTGATGAAGAGACATACACTGGAGCAAAGAAACAAGCAGCTTGAGGATCAACAAGTGATTAAGGAGTTGCAAAACATTCGGGAGAATCGCCAAGCTGCCCAAAGGAGGAGGGTAGAGCTCACGTCACTTGAGCAAAAGATCAATGTCGATCATGATTTTTGGCTCGAAAGAGTCAATATCCACTTAGAGAGATTGTTGGAGAAAGACTTGTTGAGACACATGGCTTTTCATTACATGGCGAGGAATAAAGTTTGCAAGGCAAGAATCAGGAGCTTAAAGGCAAAATTGAAGAAGGAATCAAAGAGGCAAAAGGAGCATGATCGACTTCAAATATTGGCTGAGGCTTCCTTGTCCCAACACCATGCTTGATGGGGAAGACTCAGCCAAAATTTAAAAAAAATTGGGGCACTTTTTGCATTTTTGGAATTTTTTGCTCAAAATCAGGAATTTTTGCTCTATGGTCCGCGCCACGTGGCGCTCGCTTTTGATAGGAGCCTCCAAATAAAAAAAGCTTAGCATTTTTGGATTTGGCATGGAAAAATATGTTTTCCTACCAATCGCCAAGAAATTTGGACAGGTTCTGAGCCCTCAAAAAGGTCAAAAACACTCAAAACGTGACCTTACTGCCCCTATTTTGACACACAGGAAGCAGCGTTGGGAGAACTGAATTTGGGAGGGGACAATGGAAGCCAAATTGAAATATTCCACTTGGGTTGAAAAGTATACAAGTATACCTTTCCAACAAGCACACTTGGAGTGAATTTTGACACCAAGAAGGCCTTCAAAAGTGGCTCCAAACAGGCGCTATGCATAGAGAAATCAGGCATGGCGCATAGGGAAAATTTTGCTAGTTTGACCAAGTATACTCTATTTTTCGCCTAGCTTTTTCCAGTTTGACTTTTTCACCTTCTTAATGTCAAATTTGTGATGTAATTTAATGTACATTTATGGATCATTATGTAAATATGTCAAATTTTCACTTATGGGGGTAGATTCATCTGTCAAAAAGTTGTTTGAAACTGAATGAATCAGTTCCCTTGTTTCTAGAGGCATGTTGTTCCACTGCCTAATTTCTAGTTCTTAGTTTAGAATTAGTTGGAACAGCTCCTAAACATGTGAGGTCGACCCCTAGAGGCTAGAATGAGCTATGTTTTGTCTATATTATGTGGTTTTTCAGTCATTAGCATGGTTGGACTCTTGAGAAAGCAGGGAGCTTCATTGTACACTCATATCAACATTTTGGCTAAGGAATTGAGACCAGGGTTTGCAGCACTCTTTGGGATCCCTATGGAATTTTGTTTTGGTACAGTTCTTTCTTATGTATTTGTGAATTTACTTATGTGTTATGTATTTCATTACCTATCTTATTTCTTCTTAACTAAATCAAACAAGAGTGAAGGTAGAATTCACTGGAATTGCAGTGCTCTACTTGAGGTTTGCTTTAGTTTCTTGATGTTTTTAGCTGTTTGGAGAGGATCCATGGCTTCCCTTGCCTTCTTCAGCTCCTCACCTGTCTAATCCCTCCATCTAATTCGATTTGAAGTGCCAAAATCAGTTGCCTACCTTGCCCCATTGAGACCTCTACAAGAATGAGCCTCATTCCCTGCACCCAAGATCTGCCTTTTTCATTAGAGCCAACAAACACATCATTTTATCCAATCAAACTCTTTGCACATATACCTACCCTAAGATCAGTAGTTAAATCAATATTCTCAAGCCTTTAGTGATCATAATTTGTTGAGATTGACCAGGAGAGAGCCCTCTCCCGACCTGGTAGGGCTAGCTACCAGGTTAAGTGTGGTTTGATGTTGGCCATGGATCATACCTTTCTCAGCCTGAGGTAAATATAGGCTCTAACACTAAGATGGGAGGAAGATCAATTCGCAGTGAGCCACAGGTGTTGATGGTCTCTGACATTGCACGAGAGATCCTAGCAAGGACAGGATGGAGAGTTTATCTTAACCGTCTACAACGATCCAACGAGAAGGTGGAAATTGAGTTTTTACAGAACTTGCAAGAACATCATTACATGGTGAGAGGGAGACAGATAGCAGAAGTTTTGGGACTACCAACCATTGAACCTATGTGGACTGTGAAAAAGGTGAGACTATGAGACGCCATGAAAATCTTCCAGGATGAAGGGCAGAACCTGACCGTAAAAGGGAAGGGAGTTCTGCCGGCAACCTTGGGAGAACCATGGGTAGAATTGGCGAGTATTATCTAGAGCTACATCACTTGTGACAGTAGGAAAGACATGGTAAGACCACGCCATCTTAAACTTTTAGCTGTGTTAAAGAAAAAGTGCGCTGTGAATTTTCCTGTGTTTTTAAATTATTTATTACATGATGTTGCTTGAAGTATGAAGAAATATTTCCATTTAGAGTCAGTAGTAAGCCACCATGGGTTAATATGACTAATATTCAACCATAGTCTTGCCCAACAACAGAGAAGTTGGGATGAACTAATCTTCGCAATAGACGGGGGACTAGCTTTGCCAGCCCCAAAACGAAAACATGTTGCCTGTACATCGAGCAGACCACTGAAACAAAAGAAATTTGTTAGTCTGGAAAGGATTAGGGGAATGCTGAGAAATTGCCAGGAAGACAGTAGTTAGCCTATGGAGATACACAATTTAGGAGACGAACAACCCCCACAATTGGAAGGTGGGGAGAATGAAAAAGAATTGGAGGAAGATGATGAAGGAGAACTGGAGGAGGAGACTGAGCAATCCTGTCAGGAAAAAGAGGGAGCAGAGCAATGCAATGAAAGTCCACTACAAAAACTGCTACAAGAAAATGAATTGGCCTAGATTCTGGACAATATGGGTGAATATGTCCAAGCTCATAGCCCACCTAACCCCCACATCGAAGAAGGACCACAAGAGAACTCTGCCCATGATAAAAGTGCATCCGAGGAACTGTGTGATGAGGAAGAAGGACCACAGGAGCACTCTGTTCATGATAAAAGTGCATCCGAAGAACTTTCTAATGAAGAGGAAGGAGAAGAGGATCACTCTGCTCATGATGAGAGTGTATCTGGAAGGACAAGTGACGAGAATGAAGAAGAGGAACAATTTGTTCCTAGTCAGAATACACCAGAAGAATTTCTCAATGAAGAAGGGGTAGAAGAAGAGGTTACCCAGGAAGTAGCAGAGCAAGCTAGGGTTTCTACCCCTGAACAACCTGATCAACATAGCACTGAAGAAGCACCTCGAGAATAAAATAAGGAAATTGGCCAAGGTGAAGGTACAATACCTGAAGTACAAAGCCCAGGCCCTAGTAAATGAATGGTTGTTCCTTCCAATAAAACAGAGGAAATTAAAAGATTGCGAAAGGAATAGCAGAGACTGCTTAACATGATTAATCAACTTCGACAACAAATAAGGGTTTTGAAAATGGGGAAAAATTCAAAAAGAACCTCTGTGGTAAAGCATGCAACTGCTCAGAAAAAACCCCTTAAGAAAAAGATCAAGAGGACTCAAGTCCAACCTGCCATTCAAAACTGAAAGGAACAACATCTAGCTATTGTCCATGTCGAAGTACAAACAGAGAATGTATCGGCCTGTGACAGGTAAATTCAGACAGAGGCACTGTCCTCTAAGGAAACTCGGACCATAAAGATGAGACGATGTGATAAGAATATCCAAGTAGATCTCCCGCCTACAACTATTATGTTGGATAATGACCCGAGGATAGTAACTCTACGAAACGATTTGGCACAAGCCCAACAAACAATAGAGAAACTTACAGAGTAGATTGTCCTACGAGAAAAATACAAGAAATTACAACAACAGCTGAAGAGCATTAATGCATCAGAAATCCAGGCCTTTGAGGGATCGCGAAAGGCAGAAGAAAGAGTCAAAAAGGTAACTCATAGACTAGACATAGTCATCAAACAAATGGATACCTTATGCTCTCTGTATATTGACGTTCTAGCGTGTAGGGCACCTGCTAGGAACTATGCTTTGTTTTTAATGGAAAGATATTTACAATTGAAAATTAAAGCTGTCAAAGCAGGAGTACCTATAGAGATAAACACCATTGATGACTTCATAAATTGTTGTAAGCATTACGGGGTGAAAGTTCAGTGATTGTTATGTGAATTCTATTTGCACAATCTTGTATTAGATGGAGAAATAGAACAAAACCCTAGCCCTTTTGTGGGTGATGTACAACTGTAGGCATTTATTTCTTTTGGTGTTAATCAAATAAAGTGGCTTAAAGCCTAAAATGTCTTTCAAAGACAGGAGAATGGATTAGATTTATGAGTGAGGGGTGAACCTAGAGATCCACAGTAGCTATGGAATAAACATAGGAGCCTAATGAGAACTCGGGGAGTGAACGAGGCATTGGGACCTATCCACATAGCAGTCATTCGACAAGGGGTTGAATACTTCTTTACTATCAAAGACCTCACCATAGCAACAGCCAAATTTCGATACCAGACTTCTAATCCGAATAACCAAAACAAAGAACCATTCAATTATGAGAACTTTAAGCTAGTTTCTGACCGCTTGGGTATCTAAGGTGACCTCATTTTGAGAGAAGGCCCGTCTTGGTTAGGTTGTAGGTTTAGAAGTCCAATTATTTGGCACCCTACACTAGGATATCAAGCCTTATATGAAATTCCTGAAGGTCAGACAAGACATTCTTTTGAATCCCTAGCTAGCCATCATGGTTGTAGACCACCTCATGAGATCCCTTCTCCAACCTATTCCCTAACTGCCTTGCATGTCAATTACAATTTTTTCATGAGGGCATGAAAAAGGGTAAGCAGGGGGGTGTGTTGAGCACTAGAGAAGGTATGTAATTACCACTTATTTTGTCATCTTTTCCTTGAATTCATAACATCCTTGCAAAATTGAATAGGTATATGGTGAAAGATTATGATAAATTTTAGAAGATTTGTGTGCAACGTAAAATGACTAATAGTTATCCTTTTTCTATGTAGAAAAAGAAGAAAACGAAAGATTGCCATTCCAAAGGAAAATACAAGACAAAAATAACTGTTGTCCATTTGATAAGAACCACATCCAAATGAGGCAATCCATATTGGAGTGTATAAGCCAGGAAAAGTAAGAGGAGATACCAAATCGACGCAAGAGAACAAGAAGATAACTGAGAGCTAACAATATGGTGAATCCCTCAAGATCCTTTCATCCTAAGGGATCACTACCTTAACAATTCTCTGTATCATTGATATCTCTACTTGGCTGCTATAAGAAGGGACAACATTGCTAGCCCAAGGGATAGACTATTGTTGTTTTTATGAAATTCACTCTTGTAACTGAAACTTTGATCAATGACTCTCTTTAAAAGAGTGATTGTTGTAACTCTATTTTGATGCTTAATATATAAACTCTGGTTGTTGTTCCGTCTTTGATTCTGGAGTAATATTAAGCACTGTGTCCCTGGAGGCTAAGGGCCCAACCCTGGTGGATCACTTGCTCCTGTACCATTATTTTCCAATCTGTGTGTGGTTTGATTTCTCTTATTAGCTTTGTTCACTAATCTGTTGTTCTTTATTATTTCATGTATTAGCTCTGGTATATTTTGTTCCTATTTGAATAGTAATGTTATTCTCTGCAACAGGAATGTTATACTATTCATTCTAAAGTTATATCGCATTGTCATTCCTGTAACAAATTGATATTATCATATAACATTGTTGTTCCTTACAAATTGCCATTGCTGTTCGATTATAGAATAACAATGTTGTGTATTTTTAAATCAGTATTATTGTCTATTTATCTACAGTTTACTTCCAAATGTGATTGTTGTTCATTTGGAATTGTTGTTCCACCGTGATCACAATTGTTGTTTCTTCATAATCGTGATTAATAACTGTTGTATTGAAACTCGGATTATTGTTTCTTTTGATATAGATGTGATGTGTGCTATAATCGGTTTAGTTGTTGTGCATTTACATTTGATTCAGGTTTTGGTTCAATATTTCATAAGCTCCTTTAGTTTGCTATCCCATTTCTATTTACTGTTCAATTCATTTATGAGATAAAGATTGTTGCTTAATTTCGGTAGATTGTGATTACTACCTCATTCATTTCTGTATATTAAAGATTTGTTTTCTATCTTGTTATATAGATTAGTTGTTGTTTGTTTTCCTATTATTTGATTCATAATTGCTTTGGTGTGAGCAGAACGATTTGAAACTATAGTGAACACTGACTGTTGTTGTCCAATTCCTAGATTGATGATCTTTTCCTTTATTGCTTCTCAATTACATCAGTTTACAAAGGGAGGAGTTATTGTTACTGCACCCTTGACTGATGAAGTACTGTAGTTTCTTCATTGAATGATTTAGTTACAAGCATTTCTAGTTCTTGCCATTACATTTAGAAGTTTTTTTTTATCATTTATTTACTTTTGCAAAAGCACTATACTACTAGCATTACTCTGACAAATGACCGCCTCAAATTGAGTACACTCTTTAAGATAACAAATCATACCTGGATTGATAATTAATGTAGGGTAAATAGAGGTGAAAAAGACCCTTTTTACTACTCGACAGCATGTAGACCGATCAAAGAATAGTTTCATTTCAAGCTTGTGTAAACATGAATCTGAATCCAAGCATAGTTCCCAATGGTTCAAGCTTGCCTAAAAATGAACCCATCTCCATTTTAACCCTCTTGATTCCCATTCTATCAGCCTCTTCCGTTAGATGAGCCTTGGTTTTTCTCCTTCCATCGTCACTATCTGCTTGGCCGATCATACGCTTTCACATGGTTGTTTTACCCTTTTTGAGGAACAGTTGCAATGAGTGGTCTTATTAGCTAGCCTCTTCACATAAATCAACATGTTTTGAGAAGTTCCAACATCACCGAAACCAGTTGCTATCCTAGACACCACTCGTTACTCTAAGTGGAGTCCTCTTTAAGCTCTTTTCAGACTCTCGAAATATGAAAAGATTTCCAAGCGCTTGTCCTTTTCAGCTCGCAAACAAATTGGAAACAACATCTACTCAGTATAATTTTAACCTTTTTCCAGACTGAGATAGATTACTTACGAAAAAGGAAAAAATTGATCGAACATGGTCAATAGGTTCTCTCTTGTATTATTTTACACTTTTTCAGACTTGAGAGACAAATTTACAAAAAATAACTTATGGATTTTGTCCCTTTTCAAACTCTCTAAACATGAAAAGGATCGAGTTCTCATTGTTGTTAAACTCGTTAAAACATCAAATAGCGACAAACTTGTCCATCATGACAAGACCAAGTTTCACCTTCGCTAGGCTCGTTAAAGCATCACATAATGATGGATTCACCTGAAGGGTGGAATTATACTACAAGCATATGTTATCTTCCTCAAGCTTGTTAAAAAATAAAGAGGTACTGGTCAGCAATGACTGGGGAAAATGGGAAAAGGGATAAATCACTTTATGGTAGCAAGTCGCTCTTGAACATGACACTTTCACTTCATCTCTGTGACTATTTGATTTGGGTTATCTACTTGATGGTTATCATACCTATGGTCTATCACACCATCCATCACTTTGGTTTTGGGTCAATGCTTCCAATCCATTCAGTGTCGCCAACATGTTCAAGAGAAGTCACTCAGTAAACTTCATCCTTTGCAATACTCATAAACCTTCATTTTCATGATCGCCATTCCTAAAACTTGTGTATTAGTCACATTCGGTCTCCAAAATCATTACACTCATTTCGTGTCGTTGATGTGGGATACATCAATGCCCTCCTGCGATGAGTCGCTTCTTTTTGACATTAGCACATTATCTAAGAAGTTGACTTAGAAACACCCTTTCAGTACCTTGGGGCTTGCATACATCAATGGAAAGTTTCTCACTTCTAGCAATAGGTTGAGATCAATGGCCTTCGACCAAAAGACTTTGTATGGTTTTCGACATCAAAACATCTATTCACACCATGCAGAATGTACAGTAGTACCTTGAGAATAATTATCATTATTGATGATCTCTCTCGCGTCTATTAACAACTTACATCATTGGCTGGTAATCAGATGGTGTCTCCCTATGTTCGACTTCAAATCACATATTCACGTGGTTAGACTCGTACTTGAGCGAACGATTGGATGAGATAGAACACCCCGGATCTAGTTTCATCCATCTAGGCTGCAATTTTAGGAGATTACTAGATCATTTGTACGATGGCTTTACACAGATGGTCATCCCATCATGGGTCTATATCTATAGATGACTATCTATGTACATGTAATGAAAGTTTATATGTTGAGTATGGGTATGCCTTCCCTTAGTAATTCATGAAAAATCCAAAATATCATGATGTTATGTATTGTAATCGATATAGGTCACCGTCCACTTTAGTTCCTCCCCATCACATCGTAAAGCATATCACTCGACATTATCATTTTCGACTTGAGATAGTGCATTGCAGTGCAGGCCACAATGGGCTTGCCTACTTTGCAGTGCATTATCTCAAGGCTTGGGCTGCACTGGTGTACCAAGGAGGCATTTCAGGAAGGCTTTGTTGCTTTATATCTGATAAACAAACACAATGGGTCAAATGGTTACCTCTAGTTGAATAATTGTATAACACTTCCTTCCATATTGTAGTAAAAATGACCCCATTTATGGAACTTTATGGATATTATCTACCATCCATCATGTCATCTTTAAGAGAAAATTCTAAGGGTCAAGCAATGGAAGATCACATATAGCATCAACAACAAGTTCTCCAAATCTTAAAGGATAACCTCATTTTGGCATAGAATAGAATGAAACAACAGGTGGATCAACATCGTAGTGAAAGACGTTTTGATGTAGGTAACTGGGTATTTTTATGGCTACAATCATACAAACAAATGTCCCTCAAGGAAGCTAAGAAGGATAATAAGTTATCACCAAAGTATTATGGTCCTTACAAGGTGTTGCAAAAAATTGATATTGTGGCATACAAATTGGAGCTTCCTACATCTTTCAGAGTGCACCCAGTTTTCCATGTTTCATGCTTAAATAAGGTTATAGGTGATAAGCTCCCAGTTCAAATAATATTTCCAGAACTTGAAAAGGAAGGAAAAATCATATTGGAACCTGAAGCAGCCATGGAAATAAGAACTCGACAATTACGAAATCAATCAATTTCAGAGTATCTCATCAAGTGGAAGAACTTGCCCACGGAAGATTCCACATGGGAGGATGAGAATTTTATACAAAAGCATCCGAAACTACTCAAGCATTGAGGACAATGATTTTTTCGAAGGAGAGGGGCATCTTAGGTCCCTATAATACTAGTGTATTCCCTCATTGTTATTAGTGTAGCCCCCTTATTGTTATTTTTGTGCCCCATAGAAGTCCACTATTCCCTCACTGTTATTAGTGTAGCCCCCTTATTGTTATTGTTATGCCCAATAGAAGCCCACTATTCCCTCACTGTTATTAGTGTAGCCCCCTTATTGTTATTGTTGTGCCCCATAGAAGCCCACTATTCCCTCACAGTTATTAGTGTAGCCCCCTTATTGTTATTGTTGTGCCCCATAGAAGCCCACTATTGTTATTGTGGTGCCCTTACATTATTATTGTTATGTCGGCTCTGATTATATTGTGACCCCTTAGACTCCTACATATAGAAAGGAGGTTGTGTCATTTGAATCATCCAAGAATTGTTCATTTGTGTAATGTAAAGGAGGTTTCCCCCTCGAAGAGGCTAATTTTAAAGTCGTTGATCTATATATTCTATCTTTTTGTGAGTTGGTTTCATAACATATACCAAAAGAAGTAAAACTTGATATATTATGTGCATCTAATGCTAATGTATGTACAAGAGGCAACTTATTTACAAAATACTTTCCTTGAAATTCTTCCAAACATCTATCTATAGGATCATAAAGATAAGGATTTGATTCAGATGTTCGAAAAGAATTCAAAGAAATAGGAAACAACAAACCATTATTAAATATTAAATATTTGCAAATGAAAGATTGTTGTAAATAAAAAGAAAGATCATGAATATTCTTTTCAAAAGAATCGAGTAGATAGTAATGAGGAAGATTTCTAAAAGGAATGCATGGCTGGTCAAAATGTATAGATGTACTCATGTTTTTTTTTCTCTGTAAAACTAATTCTATTAAAAGGAAGGAAAAATATAATTACAATGAGGCCGAAGCCTCAGCCGAGAGCATCTGAGTTCCTTCTGGTCATCAAAACTGTCCCATATTTGGCAAAACCAGTTACACTTTGCAAAAAACCATGCATAGGAGCGGGAATACAACGGAAAAACTAGAATGAGAACTTGAAATAACCCCATTTGAAGCAGTTGAGACATCACCAATTGACAGATTGTTGTACATGTTAGCAACAGAACCACAGACGACTGACCCACAAAAACATAAACAGAACCACAAAACCATAAACAGCCGAACCTAACCAGTTAGCAACAAAACTCTGAGATGGCACGAGGGAGGCCACGTGGCGTCACATGGGGATGTCTTGGTCTAGTGACTCCTCGACGATGGGGCAAGCCTTACCATACCATATTTCTCCTTCCTTCACCGTGTCACCAGCCTCGTTGCCACCTAGAGGATCCAACGCTTGACGGGTACCGCTTGAGCTGTCAGCAATAGCCACCGAAATTGTGGCACCATGAGAGCTGCCACCTAGTTTCCTTGTGTCACCTGCAATGTCACCTTCCTCATGTTGTCTGCCATGCCTTGCTACCCTACCTTCTTCTGTTGGATTCTGATCAGAGCCATAACTACCAACAATTCTGCTAATGTCCTAAGAATGCTCTGCCGAGGTGTGCGCTGGAGCATTAGGCTGATATTCTTCTTCAGAGAAGATGATGGTAATATTAGCCGTGATAATGGGCCTGTTCAGGCTACTCTGAAATTTGAAATGAGTCAACTGGAAGGCATTGTGTGGGAAGGGTCTGCGGGGCGGGCTGGGAGGGGGAGAATTAGCTTGAGATGATGGCGGAGAGGCAGGGGGCGGTGGCTGAACAATGGAATGAGCTACCTGAGATTGAGCGCAACCACCTCAGCTACCTCCATGGTGGCTCCTCATGTAGTGACAGACCATGGTGAAGCGACGAAGGAGAAGCTCACAAGAATTAGGCTCTTAGATGGGAAGTAGAGAATGCATAGTGGGTGCCTGAACAGGGTTCAAAGGGCAGAGTTGGGAATGGGAGAAATGAAACCCATTTCCAAAATCAAGACAGTAAAGAAGCCAATAGCAATTTCCTGTAACAGTTCTACTGCAGGGGTTTCCTGCTTGGAGTGGGCAGATGCTTAAGGAAGGGGGGCAAACAATGGGGTTGAAGGGAAAATGCGCCATGTTTAAACTATCAATTGCCTTGTCTCGGCCAGAGTGATCATTTAAGATGTCATGCAGGCGGACCTGCTCTCGTCGTAGGTGAACCTTCAGGTGCCATATCCGGGCATGGATAATAGCGCTGGCCAGCAGCTGGCAGGGCCCAACACTATTGTTCCTATTAAACGCCATTAATGAGCTCGAATTTCACCCGCATCCGGGTATGCTTCTCCTCCCTGATTCATTTCATTCTTCACCAGATTTTGGTATTCCATTGATTGGATTTCAGAGGCCAGTCTGGAAATTGAGCCTGTATGAAGATCTAATCCACTTTCTACTCCAATATTAGCCAGTAAGTCAACCATTGTTATATACCTAGGGGGGGTAATATGGGGTACCAAGGGAGGTACCCAAGGTAATAATGTAATAATGGGATGGGCCATAGTAATAAATAAGGTGGTTAAACCATGTCATGTAAGGGACCACAAGTAGTTAATAATAATGTAAGGGGATCTAAGAGTCGCCTTTTATAATTAGAAAAAAGTATCCCTTATTTTGAGCTATAATAAGACCCTGCCATAGTCCTTCCAGTTCAGCCGAGCTGTTGGTGTCCCATCCTTTCGAACCTAAAAAGGTTAGAAGAGGAGCACCCTTATAATCTCTGAATATCCCTCCAAAGCCTGCATTACCTGGGTTTCCTTTCGAGGCTGCATTGAAGTTTAGCTGGAACAAATGCTTGGGAGGAGGGAGCCATTTATCAGGTGCACTTCCCTTTGGAGGAGTTGTTCCTTTGGTTAATGGTTCTTGATTCCACTGAAGGTTCCAATTTGCCCAGATATTTTGTTCTTGGGGGAGAGAAGAAAAGTCTTCCTCATACCAGGTTTGGAGAAGTAAGGTTTCCTTGATATTTTGGTAGATTATTTTCCAAAGATTCTCCAGGGCGAGGAGTGATTCTTGAAGATTCTCCGATTTTTCTCCTTCCAAATAGTCCACATGAGGAAGCCCAGAATAAGCTTCCATAAGAAATTTAAAATCTTACTTTGATATGGGTTTCGATCCCAGTTGCGAACAATGGCTATGATGTCTCCACGTATCCTTCCTTACTTTTGGCATCGCAAACTGACTTTTTCCCAGAGCTTGCGTGCAAGATGACAAGAGTGCATAAGATGCTTTATGGATTCCTCTTCTTGTCTGC